>JBBPBX010045207.1:0-21124 GCA_038048925.1 Garcialebias charrua
GAGGAAGCGACAGATGACCGTCAGGCCTGTTAGCTGTGTTGCTAGCCTGTGAAGCTAACTAAGAATAAACGCCGAATATAACAAATTCTTAGGACCCTAATGAAACTAATAAATATATATTTTATAAACGTTAGACTCAAACCTAATATTTACAATTACAATAAATAAAAAAATAGAATAACTTTGGTACAGAAAAACTAACACAAAACAAAACAAAGAAGAGCCTACGCTATTTTCTTTGAAAGCAATGACTTCCTGTTCCCACCTCTTCTTCTTCGTGGCTTCAGTGAACGTTGTGCTCACGAGCGCCCGATTGATCGTTACTGCCACCTAGTGGTGGTCACTCTCTCAAAAACGTGTAATCTATTAACACAATATCATTCTGTTTTGAGTGATTACCTTTAGCATTTTTTTTTTGCTTTTATCCTTTCACAGCGCACAGCAGCTAATTTGTTTTAAAACAAATACATGGGGTCACTTTCCAGAAGAAGGTAGGTACCCATAATGCAACGCGTGCAACTTCGCATAGCAAATATGGCGGCACATCCGTTATAGATGTTTTCGTGAACTTTTTCTAATTTGTTCGCCGGTGTAAAAACACATCAGTACTGACAGGTGTTTTGGAGCGTGGCGCAGCTGGATGTTATCATTTGCTCTCGGAGGGTAAAGGACCGAAGTGACGAGACTTCTGCGGCGTGGAGTGCTCAGCCATGAAGGAGGCTCTGACACTGGTTGAGAGGTTCAGCGCACACCCGGACTCTCGGTGCTGGTTCGTCGCTTGGAGCCCGAACGGGACCCTGCTGGCTTCATGCGGAGGGGACAGGGCCGTCCGGATATGGGGACGCGAAGGTGAGCAGAAAATTACCCGAGTCACAAGTTCACTCATGCTGACACAACACAAAGTGCATGCTAATCAGGTTTAAATCCAACAATGTTCAGTCAGGGCATCTGGACGGGTTCTTTTGTTGCTGAGGTGTTTTATGGTCCTTCATCCGAAGGACTTCTTCAGTGAGGAGGAGTCCACCATCTTATCACCAGCAAACAGGCTGTTTTATTCCACTCTACTGGGAGTGAGCTGTTTGTGTGACTCAGTTTGCTTTGGTGGCTCCTCAGACAGAAGAAGTCCTTTGGATGGAGGATGAAACGTCTCAGCAACAGAAGAAACCATCCAGATGACCTAACTGAACACTGTTGGACACACTCAAAAGGTTTTTCTTGCATTTTAAATACAGGTAGTCCTCGAGTTACGAACGAGTTACGTTCCTACGCTCGTTCGTATGTCGAAAATTGCCGTAAGTCGGAAGTACACACTAGCCGCTACAGTACTGTACAGTTACCAAGCACTTCGCCTATCCTAATACAGTACCCTACATAATTATCAAAAAACACATACAGTACATTTGGAGCCATAATGAAGGAAAAAAAAGAGTTAATTTCTTACTGGGAGCTGGTGAAGCCTGTCTCCGTCTGTTAGCATGTTAGCTCGTTGCACGTCCGAGCTCTGCAGCTTCTTGCTGCTTCACGCGGTCCAAACTGTTTACAGTAAGGCCTGTTAGCATGTTAGCTCCATACATTTGGAGCCATAATGAAGGGAAAAAGAGTTAATAACTTACTGGGAGCTGGTGAAGCCATTTATCCGCGTCTTAGCATGTTAGCTCCGTGTCCCGGCAACATCCGAGGCCTCAAAGACATTTCTCCGCGTGTTAGCATGTTAGCTCGTTGTCCCACCAACATCCGAGGCTGCCAGACGGTAGGGGTGGGCGATATGGCTCAAAAATTATATCGTGATATTTCAGAGTATTATCACGATAACGATAAATTTCGTGATATAACCCCCCCAAAAAAAATCTAATGTATTTATTTGACAAAATTAACTTAACATGTTGCTTTGCAGTATTATATAACATTTTAAAAAACAACAAGGGGTAATTTTACTGAAATTACTTTATTTAGTAAAGTATTTTATTGTTTAAGGAAATTCTACCATTGCTGTTCATTGTTCTTTAGTTTTAGCAGGTCGCTTTCGTAAATGAGCCCACGAGGTTCAAAAGATTTACCTGACTAAATAAAGGTTGAATATTTAGTCTCCAAGTAAAACTACACCTGCACTTTAGTTTTTGTGGTGGTTTTTTAATATATATTTTGTGCAGACTTTTTCAATCTAAATAACAGATCATTTTTAAAGTATATATTTTTTTCAGAGATTACCTGGCTAACATCAGTCTGTCAGGAGATGTGGCAGAGTGAAGAAATATGTTTATAAAAAATGTTACATACAGCTCCTTTAAATGAGCTGTAACTTCTACAAGTTGATCAGCTGACCCGGCTGAAACTTGTTCATGTTTCAGCTTCATCTGTTCATTTGGCGTCATTCCTCTTGATTCATTTTTTTAACTGATCTGTGTCTGATGTGGACGGACTGTGGAGCCGCGCGTGTTTGTCACAGACAGCGGGGACACGCAGCGAGACATGCAGCACCGAGCTGCGCAGAGCGGAGCAGGGCGGGGGAGGAGGGGACAGCTGTCTGTGCGGGCTGCAGAGCAGGGGGAGAGAAGTTGAGACGCGCGCGCGTTGTTTTTAACATTTTAGCAGTAACTAATTAGCGTTTTACACCAGTAGACTGGTGGAGGGGAGGTGCGCAGTTGTCGGGTGTTAAGGGGCGGGGCGCCCTGACGTATTACGTCATGAAATTAGCATATCATGATATAAGTTTTTTGCCCGGGCAAGCTTTTTATACCGGTATTACCGGTAACGATATGATATGGCCCAGCCCTACCAGACGGAGCATCGAGGCGAGCTCCCGGTCGCAGCAGGTCTCTCCGCCGCCCGTCGGCTCCGTGTCCCAGTGGCAGCGGGATGGTCACCGGATCCCGCGGTTAGCTGGTGGTGTCGGCCGGTGTGGTGGGATGCGGCGGAGCGATCGGCGGCTGCTGCTCCGGGCCTGAGACGTCCACAGAGTTCACAGAGCGTTTCCAGCTCATGTATCAGAGCGAGGTAACCTCTGATTGGACACACGGTCCGTCCAAAGCCGGCAGTTGAGGCCGGAGCTAACCGAAAACTGATAACTGCTGCTTAACATAAGCATAACTGCCGAAAACTGATAACTGCTGCTTAACATAAGCATAACTGCCGAAAACTGGCGAACACTGCCGGAAACTGCGTAAATCATCTTCTAAATAATAATAATAATACTTATAAAGCCATTTAAAACAACCACAGCTGCAACAAAGTGCTGAACATGTAAGATAAGATAAAAAAAACAACATTTTAATTAAATTTAAAAAAAAATATTAGAGATGCGTGACGTAACATTGAATCGCCGTAAGTCGAGGACTACCTGTATTTATTTTTCTATTTAAACTAGATCTATCGATTTATGATGTCATGTTTACATATTTTGTCACGTTTTCTGTGCTCGTGTAGGAAAATGTAATAATGGTTAAGAAACATTTATGTATAGTACAATACAGTACTAGTTTTTGTAAAGGTGTCATTTATTACCGGTCATATTTCCTAATTATGTTCTTGCAATGTGTAAAGACTTTAATTAAATAATTATTTATCTCATAATTTGTGTGGTGAAATGATGACATCACTGTCGACTCTTTGTTTGTAGGTGACTCCTGGGTGTGTAAGACTGTGCTCCTGGATGGACACCAGCGCACCGTGAGGAAGGTGGCCTGGTCTCCCTGTGGGAACTTTTTGGCCTCTGCCAGCTTTGATGCAACCACATGCATCTGGAAGAAGAAAAATGACGACTTTGAAGTTAGACGAGACTTCTCTTGTTTAGACAATTCTTTAGATTGTGGACTTTGTTACACATTTGGATATGTCTTCTAGAGTCTGACGGTGTTGGAAGGACATGAAAATGAGGTTAAATGTGTGGCGTGGTCTCCTTCTGGGAACCTCCTGGCCACATGTAGCCGAGACAAGAGCGTCTGGGTTTGGGAAGGTTTGTTTCTTACATTGTTGACAAATAAACTGTGGGTTTTAGCTGGTATTTTAACTATTCCTTGTGTTTCAGTGGATGAGGAAGACGAGTACGAGTGTGTTACGGTTGTGAACGCTCACACACAAGACGTAAAGCATGTTGCATGGCACCCGAACCAAGAGGTAGGCCAAACTGTGGACCTGAATCTCAAGTCTGGTGCTCCGTCATCACCTAACCTTTGATTTGTTACCTCAGCTCCTGGCTTCATGCAGCTACGACAACAACATCTGTATTTACAAAGAGGAAGATGACGACTGGGAGTGTCGAGCCACCTTACAAGGACACACGTCTACAGTCTGGAGTTTGTGTTTTGATGCAACTGGACAGAGGATGGCCTCCTGCAGCGATGACCGCACTGTGAAGATTTGGAAGGAATTCCCCGGTGAGAGCGGTCAGTACGTTTAGAGTCGCACTTCTGCCATTGATAAAACAATCTGTTACTTTTTTTTTTCTTCTGCTCTGCTCATTAAAAGGTGACGTATCCTGGAAGTGCGTTTGCACTCTCTCTGGGTATCATGGACGAACTGTGTACGATGTTGCCTGGTAAGACTGAATCTTTCCTGCATGTGTGTGTGTTGGCCCCATGTTTTGTCGTAACTGAATTATTCGGAGCATCATGTTTTGGGTGGGATCATAATTTTCTTCATGCACCAGGTTTTTGTCCTCTTTGATCAACTGTTTGTTCAGGTGTCGACTGACCGGCGCCCTAGCGACTGCCTGCGGTGACGACGCAGTTCGAGTTTTTAAGGAGGAAGCGGCGTCCAGTCCAGACGAGCCGGTGTTCTCGCTGGCTGCTCAGGAGACCGACGCTCACAACCAGGATGTGAACTGCGTCTCCTGGAACCCGAAAGAAGCCGGACTGCTGGCGTCCTGCAGCGACAGCGGTGACGTCGCCATTTGGAGGTTCAAAGACGACGAATGATTCCACATCTGGCACACCTGTTTGTTTTTGAACGTTACACGGGGAACTTGGTGGTCATGAAATCAAGTTGTTTTATAGCTGGATTTATTTTCTTTTTAATGCTACAGAATTTTTTATTTCACATCAGCTTTTATGATCAAATGAGCTGCTGCAGCGATTTTGATTCTGCATCCTAAAAAATACTTTACTCATCACTGAATATATGTTTAAGTAAATAAAAATTTCAAAATAAGATCATTTGTGAATTGTGATATTGTTTTATTAAAAACAGGCTTCGAACAGATCCAGACATTTAAATCCACAACAGGACAGGTATTTGTTTTAAATCAATCTTCGTTTAATTTTGAGAAGAGAAACTGAAGAGATTTTAATTACAAAGTTATTTCTACATGTAAAACAGTTGCTCCTGTGGATACAACCAGGAAATCTGTCGTGTTTCTACAAATTTGAGTCCAACACTTCCTGTACAAAGACCTAATGTCCATCAATCTGATCATTAAAAAAAGTACTCAAATAACAATTGTCCTTTAATATAAGCAAAGATGCCAGAGGCAACAAACATGAACCAAGTTAAATATCTACAGGAAAACGTTACCCCCTTGAATCCCACTTTTAAATGAAAACAAGAAAAGGGTCCTGCTCAGTCTGAATCACTGTCTCCCTCGCTGTCGGCCTCCTTCACATCAATGCTGAACTTGTACTCCTGGTCACAGCCCATGTACGCGTCACTCATGAAGTACAGGGTGTAGTTGTGAATGCCCATCATGGGTGCGACAAAATCCAGCTTGACCTGCAGAGAAAAGATAAATTTAAAAATTGAGGTCCTGGTTTTCGCTGGCAGCATTTCAAGGCCTCAGTCTTCTCAGCGTCTCACTGACCTTTGCCTTCTGCTGGAGGGTCAGCCTCTTGATGGAAATCAGGCTGTTTGATTTGGGGTCTCCAATGACCACCCACCAGCCCTCCTCACGTTTCTGTAACAAAATATATAGCACGGGAGTCCATTTTTTCAGTCCAGTCAAAGAAATCAATGTTAGACGTAAACTGAATGATGGAACTGACCTGTGGGAAGAGTGGTGCAATCACAGGACCAGTAACTTCCTCCTCTCGCTCGAGCTGAACCTGCACCAGAACCGGACTGCCACTGAATGAAACACATCCACAATGTTACCCAGAACAAGTTCAAGTCAATATTACCGTCATTCACATCACATGTGGTACATGAGGTGGAACGAAATGATGCACTCAAGGTCCCAGTTACACCCAAAACTACAAGTACAAAAATTAACAGTAAATAAGGATCTAAGATTTACGAGTATACAAACATTTGAATGTTTGTGCTGATATTTTTAGTAATAGTTCGAGCAAATAAAAGCGCACACCATTTGACGTTGTCCCTCTCTGACACTTCATACGACAGCTCGATGTTGGGGTAACGGTTACTGAAGCGAGCCACGTCGGCCATCTGAGCATCCGAGAGCTGCAGCAAAGCAGTTCTGTCCTCGTCCTCCATTTCCATGATGTCGAAGATGCTCTCCACACCCTGAAAAAAGAGCAACAAGGTCAGAGACGTTTCATCAAACCCATGAAGAAAAAACTAACTTACCTTGTCTGTGCACCTCTTGATGTGCTCTGAGGTAAAGTGGGGCAGCTGCTTCAGATACGAGTCCTTGGACCACATGGCCTGCGTCACCATCTGGGCCAGCTCCATGGCAGCCAGGGCAGGACTCAGCCAGCCGTTACTGGACAGCACGTCCACGCAGGCCTGAATCAGACGGATGGCCTACAAACAGCAGACGTGCTCATTACACAAACAAGCTGGGGTCAAACACATGAACTGTGATAGCTACAAATGATAAAACTTCAGAAATGTGGACCTTGTTTAAAATATCTTCAGTGTCCGACTGGAGCTCAGCACTCAGCTGCATCCTGGACAGGTGAGCCTGCAGCAGCAGGTTGGTCTTCACGTGAGGATCGTTGAACCTTGGGTTGTTCAGCTTGTGGGGCACTTTTTGTGCCAACTGGAATGAAACAAGTCAGCACGAATATTTTACTGACCTTTGAACAAAATGTTAAAACACTGCGATGATGACTAACTTTTGCGACTGCGTAATCTTTACCTGTCGGAGAAGCGTCTCCTCGTGGTGCCTGATGGGAATGTTCTTATACTCAGCTGCGTTGGAGATGATCTCGATTAACCCACGGATCTTGGTCTTGGCATTCAGAGACATACTGAATAACTCTGTCCAAAAGAACAGCAAAACAGTAAAGTTGGGTTCAAAAAGTAAACAAACGGCGAACCAATACAAATACCAGTGAGTAGAGTGTTGCTACAAACCAATGGTTGTGTAGTTGATGTAGTAGTACGCTGCAATCATGCCCAAATTGAGGGGCGCCACGTCCATTTCATCCTCGATGCTGATGCATTTGGACTGCTCCAGGTCATGCAGCGTGTTTTCCACCAGCTCGGACAGGTGGTCTGAGAGGTGGCGATGGGACATGCCTACAGGGACAGAGCCAACAGCATATTAAACCCAACAGCTGCAGGCTGCTCTCCATTACCAACCACTTTAGTTCCTTTACAGGAAGCTACATGCCTTGCAGGTTGTAGTAGTTGGGGTTTTGTGTCATTCGGCGGTAGAGGAATGTCCATGTCAGGTAGTCCACAGCGTCCTGCTTGTTCTCCACAGTCTTGGTGACGATCTCAGCGTTGAAGTGGTCGTGGAGACAGTGATCCAAGTGAGACTCCACCGGCAGGGGCTCATACAGAAACTTCTTGAAGAAATCCTAAGAACAAAAGGCCGTTCTGTTACATTTACTCTTTTTAATTTTCCGTTTTTACAAAATAAAAAAATAAAAAATCAGGTGTCTGTGTACCTTTTTGGAGCCCTGACACATGATGACACAGCGTCCCTCATCATCCAGCATGGGTCTGTTTGCCTTGCCCACCATCTGGAGGACATCGTATATGGGATAGTCCACATATCTGAGATTAAAAAAAAAGAAAATGTTACAACTACCGGTAGGCCTGTCACAATAACAAATTTTGCTGGTTGATTGTCTCAGAAATTATTGCAATAAACAATAATAATGTTTGAAATTTGACAATAATTAGTAATTATTGTCAAATTTAAGAATTAATTTTTAATTTTTGTGTGTAGTACCCTTTTTGACCACTGGATGGCAGTATAAGACTGAAACGAAGGATGGATAGTGAGGGAGCGAGCAGCGAGTTTATTTAAGAAAAATGGAAGGGAGGCCCCTTGAAGTAATAATAATAATAATGAATTCAATTTATAACGCACTTTTCATTAATGAAAATCTCAAAGTGCTACACGGTGCAACAGAAATTAAATGTCAATAAAACAAGTAATAGAACAAGTAAAATCAATAACAGTATCAACTAAGATCAAAAGTAGAATCATGAGGAGGCAGAGTATGCTCGGTTGAAAAGAAAGGTCTTCAAGCCGCTCTTAAAGTCAACCACAGACTGTGGGACCCTCAGACAGTCAGGAAGAGAGTTCCACAGGCGGGGGGCAGCCACACTGAAAGCCCGGTCTCCCATGGTCCTTAATTTGGTTCTCGGAATGTGAAGGAGATTACTGTTCTGTGACCGCAGCGACCGGGTGGATGAGTGTGGAATAAGAATATCCTTCAGATAATCTGGTGAAGTTCCATGTAAGCATTGATGTGTAATGAGAGCAGTTTTGTACTGAATTCTGTAGGCGACAGGAAGCCAATGAAGGTTATGAAGAATGGGCGTAATATGTTCAAATTTACGAACTCGCAACAAGATCCTTGCAGCACTGTTTTGAATATATTGAAGTTTCTGAAGGTTTTTGCCAGGGATTCCAATAAACAGGGAGTTGCAGTAGTCGAGCCTGGAGGAGACAAAAGCATGGACGAGCTTCTCAGCATCGGAAAAAGTTAGGGATGGGCGAAGTCTAGAGATGTTTCGAAGATGGAAGAAGCAAGTTTTAAACAGAAGCTTAATGTGATTTTCAAATGTAAGATTGGAGTCCATTTTTATTCCAAGATTTGTAACAGAGGTGGAGAGGGGGATGTCTTGTCCAGAAAAGGAAAGTGTTGTTATAGTAGATGTCTGTACCTGGTGAGGGGTGCCAATCAGTATGGCCTCGGTCTTGGAGCAGTTTAATTGAAGAAAGTTCTGATTCATCCATGCCCTAATTGCCTCCAGGCAGGCAGAGAGGGCAGTGAGTGAAGATGGAGATGACAAGGTGGAAGATGAGGATGCTCCAGTCCTGATGTAAAGCTGTGTATCGTCGGCATAACAGTGAAAAGAAATGTTGAACTGATTAATAATTTGACCTAAAGGCAGCATGTAAAGGGAAAACAACAGGGGCCCCAGAACCGACCCCTGAGGGACACCACAGGAGACAGAGACTGTCTGGGACGTGGCGTTGCCAAGACTAACACATTCCAGCCTATTGGAGAGGAAAGATTTAAACCAGTCCAGGACGGTGTCACAGAGACCGACCTCCACATGAAGACGGTGGAGGAGGATACTATGGTCCACAGTGTCGAAGGCTGCAGTGAGGTCAAGGAGGACAAGGATGGAGGGAGAGCCAGTGTCAGCAGCCAAGAGGACATCATTAGTAACTCTCAGCAGTGCAGTCTCAGTACTGTGAGCTGCCCTGAATCCAGACTGGAACTTCTCATACAGGGAGTGTTGTTGTAAGTGATCCTGCAGCTGAGCAGCAACTGCTTTTTCCAGCACTTTAGACAGAAAAGGGAGGTGTGAAATTGGGCGGTAATTAGAAAAAATGTCGGGATCCAAATTAGATTTTTTCAGAAGAGGCCTAATGATGGCAGTTTTTAGAGGCAGTGGAACATGACCAGATTGAAGAGACTGATTTATTATTTGAGTGATAAGTGGGCCTATTGCAGAGTGATTGGATTTTATGAGAGACGAGGGGAAAGGATCCAGGGCGCAGGATGAAGGCTTCATTTTCTTGATGATGGCCTCCACCTCACTCTGAACAACTTCGTCAAAGCTGTTAAGGGTCCCAGAATGCAGACGGGTAGATGGCACACTGAGAACAGGGAGGTTGTGGAGCTGAGATCTGATAGTGTCAATTTTGGTTTTAAAAGATGAAAGAAACAGGTCGCATTTTTGAGCAGAGTCCTCAAGAGTTTGTTTAATGGGATTAAGCAGACGAGTTATTGTGGAGAAGAGCTGTTTAGAGTTTCCAGGGCAGGTGTTGATGATGTTGGAATAATATTTGGAGCGTGCTTCTTTAAGAGAATAGGCGTACGCTTTCTGATGTTCTTTGTACGCCTGCTTATGTACCGAGAGACCAGATGATTTTAGACGTCTCTCGATAGCACGGCCAGTTGCCTTCATCTTGCGCAGCTCATCAGTGTACCAAGGGGCTGAACGGGAGAAAGACACCAGTCTTGTTTTCAAGGGAGCATGTAGGTCCAGGAGCTCCCGAAGAGATTGGTTGTAGTAATCCACAGAGTCATCTGCAGAAGGATGATTGACCGTGGTCAGGGTGTGAAGATCAGCAGACAGAACATCAAGGGAAATGTTTTTAAGGTCACGGAACTGGATGGGTCGTTTTGGGTTTGAAGCAGGCGAAGATGAAGGCACTTCCAGGGAGATGACCCTGTGGTCTGAGACACCCAGGTCATATACAGATAAATTATTGATGAGTACAGTGTCAGTAATCACCAAATCCAGAGTATGCCCCCTGCTGTGCGTAGGGGCGTCAACATGTTGAGTGAGATTAAGAGAATCCAAAAGAGACTTAAAATCTGTTGCCAGAGGTGAAGAGGAATTGTCCACGTGGATATTCAAGTCGCCAAGAAAAATAGTCTTCACAGGGGAGGTGCAGAAATAAGTGAAGAGGTCATGTATCTCTGAGTTAAATGAAACATGCGGTTTGGGAGGTCTATAAATTAATATAACATTCATCAGGAGTGGGGCTTTGAAGCTGAAAGCCAGACATTCAAAAGAAGAAAAATCCTGAGAAACCAGATGCGACAGCCCTAAACTACTGCGGTAGATTACAGCCAGACCACCACCGCGGCCAGTGCTGCGGGCTCTCTGCAGATAGCTGTATCCAGATGGACAAGCTTCATTTAAAGAACTGTACACATCCGGTCTATGCCAAGTTTCTGTGAGGCACATGAGGTCCAAATTCTTCTCCAAAATGTGATCATGAATTAGACATGATTTGTTTGAAAGTGATTGAACATTAAAAAGTTCTATTTTAATACTAGTTGGAGCAGATTGTTTTTGAAGAGGTTTAAGCAGACTGAAGTCCACTCCACGTTTTCCTTGCCACTTCGTGTGCTGTGGACTACAAAGGACCACAGACGCAGCGTTCTGATGACGTCGTCGAGGTGCGACACGTCTCTCAGACCAGACAGTAGCAATCGAGTCAGAGCCAGTTTGCCTAAAGTGAACTAATTTCTTTCGAGAGCTTCTATGGATGTAACGAGGTCTACGCAGAAGTCCCAGTTGTTTAATGGTCGAAATAGAAGGAGGAATGGAGCAGTTGTTAAATTCAAACAGCTGCGAAGCGGAGTAGGTCAACATTGTTGTCGATCCGGTGGAAGCTAGCATGGAGCTAGCCGCTAACAGCAGGCCCACGGCTCCAAGAAAGATATACAAGAAGCAGAAAGAGGTAATTTGAATGATCATTACCTCGAAGAGGAGCACAGGAGAAAATCCAAAACAGTCCAGAGGACCCAGGAGGGTGACAGAGGCAGCAGGTAAGCGAACAATAAATGCAGCTACGTGGTTTTTTAAGCTAAATTCGTTCTGGAGCTAGCGGGAGCTAACAGCCCCCACTAATAAAATTACGGTTAAACTAGTAAAGTTTACTATCTAATGAATCCAGCAACAAGTCAAATCTTGGCCTGGCTGCAGTCTCCTATCCTGAGCAAGCACTAGGCATCAGTGGAAAGGAAAAACTCCCTTTTAGAAGGAAGAAACCTCTAGCAGACCCAGGCTCAGGACAAGCGGTCATCTGCTTTGACCGGCAACTTATAATGTTTGCAGAACCACAACGCAGTCAGAAAAGACAGTTGCTCTAAAACTTAATCACAGAAAGGAAAAAATGCCCGCGTGACGTCCGTTCACACAGGTGCTGTACACAGGCAAACGCCTGCCGCACTCTGCGTTCAAGAAAGGTAGAAATGTTCAAAGAAAGGTAGAAAGGTTCAAAGAAAGGTAGAAATGTTCAAAGAAAGGTAGAAAGGTTCAAAGAAAGGTAGAAATGTCCGCGTCAGCTCGTACAGGTGCTGTACACAGGCCTAGGCCTGCCGCACTCTGCAATCGAGAAAGGTAGAAATGTCCAACAAGGCTCGGTGAAAAAAAAACAGCAGAAAGTAGTAAAAAAAGGCTTCAAAGAGCAAAAAGTATGAGCAGCGGCAGCCAAGGTGTGCCCGCGTCCGCTTCCTCACAGGTGACATGGACGGTCTCGCTTCAGTTTCCAAAATGGCGGACGTCTGGTGTGATTTGAGCTCTTTATCATAGCATTTGTCACACAAAGCTTTAGAAAATAAAAATCAGTTAACAAGTTCTCAGCTTATTTTTGAAGAGAAAAACAACTTTTTACACGAAGGTATGGGTTTCAACCGTGAATTTTGGAGCTTCAACAAGACAGAGGTCCCCCCCCCAAAGTCAGCCTGTTAGCTTAGCTCGTAGCTTAGCTTCTCAGCTTAGCTGCTTTTAATGATCTAAAAACATGATTTTGGACAGTTAAAATGGATTTTAAAGAGAAAATAGAAAGGGAGGGATCAATGAAGAGCCTTTTGTCATCCAGTGTCCAACAGAAAAAGAGACACACGAAGAAAAGATAAAGCCGATAAATAAAAATGAGGTTGATAATTTTAATTTATCATGCGATTAATTGATTTATTTATTGCGACAGGCCTAGTCACAAACACAACATAAATCAATAAGAACCGATAATTCTGTGGAAGCCTTACGCATGGATTTTTCCATTGTAGTACTGAGTGTCCATGACGATGACGAGGTGTGCAGAGATGTTGATGCCCCAGCAGAGCGAGCGAGACGAGACCACCACCTGAATGGCCCCTGAACATAAAACCATCATCAAACATTCTTCAGGTTTCTGTCATTCAAAGCATCCCTGCTGTCCAAAGAGAACAGGCGTGTCATACCAGCGCTAAAAAGCTGCTCCACTATCTTGCGCTCAGTCGCAGACAGGCCTTCATGCAGGTACCCCACACCGTTGGCCAGCGTCTCTTTATGAGTCGGATCCTTTATTTTATCCATGAATGGAGCCAAGTCCTTTTCTTTACAATGCAAGAACCTAAAGAGACCAACATTATGTTTCAAATCATTAAGTGAAGATCTAATAAAAAATACATCACAGCATCTAGAGGGTTGGTGCCTGACCTCTGTGGAACGACGTCAGCAGCACAGAAAGTGAGGATATCGATGGCGGTGAGGCGAGTCTGTCTGCGAGACGGGACGAACACCAACACCGGCTTGGAGGGAGAGTGCTTCATGATGGCGTGGTAAACGGGCTTCGCCATGGACAGCAGGCGAGTCTGAGTATGGCTCACATTAAAACCCTACAAGAAGAACGTTTACATAAAGGTTGAATACATTCTAGTTGTTGGTAGATTTGCCGTGCGCGAGCTTTACAGACCTGGATGTGCAGCTCCAGAGGAACGGGTCTGACATTGGGGTGGAAGTTGAACGTAGCTGTGGTGCTGCAGCCCAGCCAGTGGGCCACGTCTTTGGCGTTGGACAGAGATGAGCTCAGAGCCACGATGCGGATGGGACGTTCAATTTGAGAGGAGATGTATCTCATCCTGGAGCAGATGACCTCCAACACAGGCTAAAGAAGGAGGAAGGGTTAACACTACCACAACAGTCCACTTCTGTGATTTATAATGAACATGACACACAAAAGTCCTACAACAGAACCACACAGGACTGGTTTCTTACGCCGTTTTCTCCTCCAATAAGGTGCGTCTCGTCCACAACAAAAAGGCTGACGTTCTGGACGTTCTTCCTCTGTTTCCAGCGACGGGACAAGATGTCCCATTTGTCAGGAGTACTGACGATAATGTCTCCTTTTCCTAGGAGCTTCAGATCTGTGCTGGTCTCTCCTGTGAGCAGAACCACCTTTTTGTTCAGGATGTCCTGGAACTTCTGGTGCCAGTCGATGAACACCTGAAAGATCAGAACTGTCGTCATCTAATGACCCTTTTTAAAAACCAGATGAAATGGAAACATCTGGTTTTTAGGTGACATAATTGTAAAAAATGTGACATGCTGTTTTTTTTTTTAACAGGCAGACCTGCTCAGCCAACGCTTCCATTGGTGTGATGTAAACACAGCGACCTTCTGCATTGTGCAGCAGCATTCTCAAAATGGCAAACTCTGCACAGATCGTCTTCCCACTGCCAGTTGGAGCTCCCACAAAGACATTATCATCACTGTTGTACAAAGCATTGAACACTGCGGGCAAATGAAACTAAATGAGTGGTGACTTTACAGTATTTACACTTTTTCACATTAAAAACACAAGAAACCCAAAAAAGTAAACCTAAAGGAGTGAAAAATAATATTTTCTACGTTTTAGAGCATAAATTAAGTTTCTAAAGTCACCAAGAACCCAAAACTCACACTTTTGCATAATTTTCACGTTCCAAGGTCCCTGTACAGCAATGCAGCTAAACGCCACCAAGTCAGGGGTCAATACGTCGCGACTCAGTTATCTTCTCACAAATTAAACTTCAAACTGTGCTGCATTCACTGAACCTCAGAATTCTTTCTATTGCTTCACGCTGTGCAGTTAACTTCAATATGAGAAGTTAAATATTTTACTGAACTGAGTTTTCCAGTTTGATGTTACGTTGATCAGTGCTTGTACATTCTGTCTTCTGCTTTAATAACCGGGGTTAATTTAGCACATGCTTCATGACACTGGGGCCAAATAACATTTTACAACTATTCCAAACAGCTGACAAGGAAACGTAAAGAGAGTCAAGTTGAGTTTGTGCCTAATAGTTGTGGGATTCTGAGCTTTAAGGCTGAATACAGTACAGTGTTGTCTTCAAGATTTAATTTAAATACAGTATATAAAATATCTCCAACATTTAATAACAAAAGAGGAGCTAATCATAAAATCGCATGGGTTTTGACAGTCGCAGACATTTTATGAAGACCTCATGAACACGTGACAAAGACAAACGTTTCCTTGTAATAATAAAGCACTGTTTGGAGAATATAAGTGTCTTTGCTCTGTACCTTGTGTCTGTATAGGGTTGAAGAAGGGGAACTTGTTCTGGTAAAGAGCTTCAAAGGCCGAGTTCCTGAGAGCCGTGACAGGCAGCGGCTGCAGATCCAGCAGCTCAGTGGGTGGTGGGTACTTCTCTGGTAGGATCAGATGACGGAAGGACACGGGAAGCTGAGTCTCACAGGCTGAAGGAAAACAGAAATATAAACAAAGCCGTTAGTTGAAGTGCTTGTGCAGAGATCACAAGAATCCTGGAAGAGGTTTGAATGGAGCTGCTTACAAAGCCATCGGTCTGAGACCACACGGATGAAGTACTGAGGCGGCAACGGCTCAAACACAGGGACAAAGAATGTCACGAGGTGCTCGTCCTGTGCGTACTTGGCTTTAAGGAGGAAGTACTCGTGGTGGAGGATGACCTCGCTGTCCACGTCCTCAACCAGGATCCAGAACGCTTCAGAAGAGCCGTGAATCTAAACAGGAAAATGAACAGATG
This sequence comes from Garcialebias charrua, assembly GCA_038048925.1. NCBI lineage: Eukaryota > Metazoa > Chordata > Actinopteri > Cyprinodontiformes > Rivulidae > Garcialebias > Garcialebias charrua. The sequence goes on from JBBPBX010045207.1 coordinate 15,654, forward strand.
AAGTTAAAAACCACTGAGGCACTACAGCAGCGCTGTGGCGCATGTGTAACTCCCGACCTTGTCATCCCACTGGAAATCAGGCGTGACGGTGAGCTCCACTTTGAGTGTGGAGCGAGTGATGGGCTGAATGTGGACAGCCAGGTCCAGTTTGGGAAACTGGTGGACGAACTTGTGGATGGTCTTACCCATCTTTGGCATTCGGATCAGTTCACCTGAACGACGAAACAAACAAGGCCGACTTCTCATCATGCAGGCAAAGGAGAGAACTCGTGTGTCATGGAGGGACAAAAACTCACCAATCTCATTGTGGTTGAGATCATAGAGCCGCTCGAAGGGGAAGTTTTTCTTCTCGATCTTCTTGACCACTTCCTCCGGCAGCTTCTTGAACTGCCGCAGAGGAGACATTGACTGCCACCTGTGACACACACACACACACACACACACCATGAACAGTTTGCCTCGACACAACAAGTTCATCTAGAAGTGCAAACACATACATCCTTTTGTCAATCATCTTGCACAGATTCATGGTTTTGTCTGTGAGCTGAGCCCAGCCGCGGTTGAGCACAATCTCAAATATGGCCCGCATCAATCGTCCAGCACTCTGCGGGAAGGAAAAGCAAATGAAAAACTACAAGACAAAATACAAAAATCTACCATGACCAACATGGTTCCGTTGTCTCTCGTTCTGAAACTAACACAAATTCAACTTTTTACACAAAACAACTCAAACGAGTGTGAGTGATGAAAGCCCAACACAACAGAAGCTGTCCTGCTGTACCTGTGTGACGTACACCATGTCTGCCATCAGAGCAAAACCTTCAAGTTTGAGCTGAGAGATGAACGCCTGGAGCAGAACATTAATCTGAAAATAAACACAGTCCATTCACAAAGTTACACTCTGCAACAAAAAACAAACAGTCCAAGTCAGCAAATAAGGATTTTTCAATACAGGTAGTCCCCGATTTACGAGCGAGATCCGTTACAACGAGGCGCTCGTAAACCGGAAATCTCGTAATTTGGAACGGCCGCCATTTCGCTCGTAAATCCGGAAATCCGCTCGTAAATTGGAACGGTTTTCGCTAGCGCACCTAAAAACACTCTATTTTCATCTAAAAACTACTTTTGAGTGCATAAAAATGATCGGAAACGTGTGTTTATATGCTTAACTAGCTAACTGTAGTGAAAAAACACATGAAAACTCAGTATTTTTTTCGTTTTTTCCAAAAATGCAGCTCGTAAGTCTGGAACCTCGCAGATCAGAGCGCTCGTAAATCGGGGACTACCTGTAAATAGAAAAGAGTTGCATGAATTACAATCTTGAAACGACCTTGTCATGTTGGCCTCTGCATTCATCATTTGATGAACTTGTCTGCACGTTACCTTAGCGCTCGGCTCCTCAATGCTCTCCTTCACAGGGATAGGAACTCTCTCCAGGAGCTTTTGAAGCTCCAGTTTTTCCTCCTAAAAAGGAAACAAAGTTTATTGTCAGTGTTGAACCTAGAGGTTTAATGTGATTTTGTGAAAAGATTTAAATCACCACGTCTGTCTGGAGTCAGCGTACCTCTCTGACGTTGATGTTCCTGAACTCTGAGGAGAGTGAAAAGACTCTGAAGAGTTCGATCTCACTCAGCGTGGGCTTCAGCAGCTGGTTGTAGGTCTGAATCGAGTCGTGGGTGATGTAGAAGTGGCTTGCAATGCGTCCCAGGTCTGTAACCTTTATGTAATGAAACAAAAAACTTCCCACATTAATACCCGTTCACTAGTGCCAGAATTACTAAACATGACTGAGATACCTGGAAGCTGCCTGTCCTCTTGTCGTATTTGATCAGGCTGTTTTTGTCCAGGACACTGGCTGCTGTGTGCACCAGGTCCATCCTGCGCCTCTCCAGCAGGGGGTCAGTACACCGGTCATCATGAGAAACACCGTACAGCGTGGGGTTGCGGAGCATCCGCACATACAAGTAGGTGTAGCCGAGCCAGTCAGTACACCGGTCATCATGAGAAACACCGTACAGCGTGGGGTTGCGGAGCATCCGCACATACAAGTAGGTGTAGCCGAGCCAGTTCACTGCATCCTGCAACAAATGTAACAAAATATTTAAAAAGGATAAAAAATATTTGACTTCCTCATATCCGTGTATGTGCCAGTCACTAACCTTTGCATTCTGAACATTTCCCAGCACTACCTCTGCGTTGAGCATGTCCGGCAGCTTTGCCACCATCTGACTCTCAATGGGCAGCTGCTGGTTGAGCAGAGACAGATAATACTGCAGCTCTCCGTGGGAGGTGATCAGGATTCCCTCCCCTTTGGTGTCATACTGGGGACGACCAGCTCGACCAAGCATCTGAAATCAAACATGAATTTGAGTTTTAAAAATGCCAGCGGGAGTAAAAACCACAGAAAAGTGCCAACGGACCTGTAAAATGTCCAGGGCTCCCAGCTCAGTCCACCTGCCTTTCTCTGGGCTGTAAACCTGGGTTCCTTTGATGATGACAGTGTGTGCGGGCAAGTTGACACCCCAAGCCAGAGTGGCTGTAGAAACCAGAACCTGAATGTGTCGATCGGCGANTGCCTTTCTCTGGGCTGTAAACCTGGGTTCCTTTGATGATGACAGTGTGTGCGGGCAAGTTGACACCCCAAGCCAGAGTGGCTGTAGAAACCAGAACCTGAATGTGTCGATCGGCGAACAAATCCTCCACCAGCGTACGGTCGACTCGGGTCATACCAGCATGGTGAATAGCAAAACCATAAGGAAGCAGGTCTTTTAACTCGAGGTTCTAGGAGAGATCAATCAATCCATCACTTAGATCAACGGCTCAACATAAAATGTTTACATTTTAAGTGCATGTCTTCTTACTTTGCATTGCTCTGCTTCAGTTCTCAACACCTCAGTGGATGCTGAACCCTCTCTGAGGAACAGACCCAGGGTGTCTTTCTCCAAGCACATGTCCCTTATTGCTCTGGCGGTCTTTCCTGTCTCTTTCCTGGAGTGAACAAACACTAGCACCTACAGGGGGACAAGTCGATGACAAAAAATAGATTGATTTAATTCACTGCAGATAGAAAGGGTTTCTTTATAGGAATTATGAGCCACAAATCAAATAAGAGCTCACCTGGTTCTTTCCAGCGTGCTCCATTATCTTCTCATAGACAATCTCATTCATGATCTGGAAACGTTTGATGGCCTTTTTTTCTGTGATGCCAACATATGTTTGCTCCAGGGGCACAGGACGAAAACTGCAGGCAAAATGAAAAGTTAATAACCAGAAATTGTGACGCAAACAACAACAATGAATCAAATTACAGCTTTATCTCTGATGACGACACCTGTTGTCAAAATAGAAGAGTCCCTTTGCAGGATCAACACGTAGGCAGGTTGCTACATCCTCGTAGTTGGGCAGTGTGGCGCTGAGACCGATCAGACGCACATCCTCCTGGGTCAGCTCCACATTGCGGATGGTCCTCGCCACCAGGGATTCCAGCACAGGTCCGCGGTCGTCGTGCAGCAGGTGGATCTCATCCTGAACATTACTCACTTTGTTAGCCTGAAGGTTTTTTTTGTCACTCGTTTGGGAACATTTGTTTGAGAACAAAACTTACAATGATAATGAGGCGAACTAGCTGGGTGTAGGTACGATCGCCGCCTTTCCGAGTGATGATGTCCCATTTCTCAGGGGTGCAAACTATGATCTGGGTGGCGTTGATCTCCTCTTTACAGAGCTGGTGGTCTCCTGTCAGCTCAGACACTGTGATGCCGTAGCTCGCTAATCTCTGCAACAAGAAAGTGGAATATTTTGGATGTAGATCTGCAGCTAGAGTGATATTAAATATCTTCAAAGTATGCAATATGCATGTTCAGGCTGCTGTTTAATACACAGTATTATATTACATTAGTGTTGTTTAACGTTTATCTTAGATCCTTGTACAGTATATTGTTTCTTATTTATACTTTAGCTTTTTTTGGTGTGTAACTGGGACTTTGAGTACACAATTTTGTTCCACCTCGTGTACCACATGTGATGCGAATGACAATAAAAACATTTTGAACCTTGAATTCGGATGTTTTTCAAACCGAACAAACATGAACTGAATAGCAAAACTTATACACACATATATTAGTACCGGTAACTTTTAGAGTGACAAAAACACTCACCTTACTGAAACTTCCCACCATTTCCTGTACGAGTGAGCGCATGGGTGCAATGTAGATGATTTTAAAATCATCCAAATTGATCGTCCCATCCAGGTTTATGTGTTTCCCAATTTCTCTCAGCATGGCCATCAGGGCAACGTTGGTCTTACCAGCTCCCTGTGTGTCGTATCATTACCATTTTTATTTAAAACACACACGAGGACAACAAATCAGAAAGCTTTGGTTTTTGGCAAGGTTTTCTTACCGTAGGTGCACACACAAGCAGGTTTTCATCTGTCTCCATGGTGGTCTTAAACAGCTTGCTCTGAATGCGGTTCAGAGTTTTGAACCCTTCAAATCCAGCTTGAGCGTACTTTGGTAACTTCTCAACGGCAATGAGCACCTGAAGACACAAGAATATGCTGAAGGTAGGACATACAAGCATCCACAGATGGTTTACTAGTAAAAGCTATGGTTAGGAAACTCAAACCATGAAAACACACCATGAAAGCTGCAGCAGTGTTTCATTAATGCCACTAAAACAAATAAGAGTCAAACTGTGTGCTTTAAAATATTAGTTTCCTATTTAATTATTCCTTACCAGAATAGCCAATCTCTGAAGCAATGGATAAACAGACCATTATTTTTAGACAACTTTTTACGATGAGGTTTTGAGTCATACATCTCTGGATATTTTTCAACCTCTGAAATTATCTTTCCTCAGGCATTTTTAAAATTCAATATAAAACAGTGCTACAGTTAAAGAGAACTGTCATTAAGCATAAAAGAGGAGTTACTATAGGAACCTGGATGTCCACTCAGGGAGTAAATGCACATAAAATGTTTTTGTTTTAGGAGTAACGCTTAAAATAAAGCGGAGTTGAGAAATAATTGTCAGGCACTGTGGCTAAGGTTAGTGAGCTATGAGCCACTGTGGAGGGACATAATTGAAATAAATAATTAAAAATTGTGTAAATTTTGATGCATGCCATTTGTCATCTGTGTGTTTTGACTTTAAGTTTTCAACAGCAAGTTTAACACCCTCAACTGTCCCCTACGGGTCTCCCATTAGGTTCCACCGGAAAAATCATCTCCGCAAAGAAGAGCACCCTCTCCCACAGTGCGCCCACACGTCCCTGGCTCCGGCCCCGTGGGGCCCGGCAGTCCCTACAGGGCCGCAATGGACAAGTACTCCTCCAAAAAGAAAAAGGGACTGCTCTCCAAAGGGAAGACACTGTTACAAAGACTTGTAAAATAAGGTTTTTCTACAGCATTCAGAAAGTGGCATCCACTTCCCTTGTAAAAGCATCAAAATAAATGCAGCGCAGTTGGCAT
>JBBPBX010045208.1:9294-27118 GCA_038048925.1 Garcialebias charrua
GTCTCCCCCCACCCCACCCCGGAGAAAACTCACGGACAAGATGAGCGCCCCGCCATGGCAAGTTATGTAGGGGAAACACTGATATCTTTACCCAAACAAAAAAATGTGGTATCATCTGCCAAAAAGACACATTTAAGGAGTCCTGACACATTTACCATGTCATTCACATATAAAATAAATACAGGTACTTTTTTATTTTTTTATTATTATTTTTTTCATGTCTAGAGGACCAGACTTAGCTTTTTTAGATTTTTCTACCTGGATTATTTAGCATGCATCAGGGTGTCTTTCGACATGGTTGTTGAAGAAATGAGAATCAACTCATTGCACCAGTTTGGGTTAAATAACTTGTTGCAGCTGAAAGATAATTGCCCATGCAGTAATTATCCAATAGGAGGCTCGTACCTGTTTGCTTACGGTAGTTAAATCCATGTGGCAACTTTTTTTTTGTCCAGGCAGTGTACATATACAGAATGTCATAATAACTTCTGTAACTCATTAGGAAAAAAAAAACATTTAATTTGCAAGAAAATACATTTCAGCCTTCAGATGATAAACTTTTTTTCCAGGTGTTGAGAATTTCCAGAGGTTTGTTAAACTCAGTTATGGTGGTTTTGGAGTGATGACAGTAGGGCTGTTGTAAACAATTCTTGTAGTACAGTAATCGAGTAATCTATAGATTATTTTGGCGTTTAATTGAGTAATCGAAAAGAAATTTATCAGGTTCTGCAGTAACTACCTTACACATTTTTTGAGTACCGATAATGCAAATACAAACCGGATTCCAAAAAGTTGGGACACTAAACAAATTGTGAATAAAACTGAATGCAATGATGTGCAGATGGCAAATGTCAATATTTTATTTGTCATTCATTCATTCATTCAACCTTTATTTAGTCAGGTAAATCTTTTGAACCTCATGGGCTCATTTACGAAAGCGACCTGCTAAAACTAAAGAACAATGAACAGCAATGGTAGAATTTCCTTTAAACAATAAACAAACAAACAATAAACAATAGAAAACAAAAGAGAGAAAAAAAAATTTTTTTTTTTTTTTAACAAAGTATCAAAAAACTAGCAAAACATTATAAGGTAGACGTATAAAATCAAAGACAGGAACAAATCTGCATTGGTTTTTGCCAGGATTCCAACAGATTCTGAAAACCATTTAGAGAAGTCAAGGTCGAGAGCTTCAGATCTTTTTGTAAGATATTCCATGAAGCAGGAGCGGAATAGGAGAAGGCCCTTTTTCCAAGTTCAGTCCTCACTGACGGAACACTGCAGGTAATCATGTCCTGAGAGCGCACACTGTAGCTGCACTCACGCAAAGACATGTAGGAGGAGATGTATGAGGGCAGCAAACCAAGAAATGATTTAAAGATGAAAATGTACCAGTGGAAGAGTCTGCGTGAGGTTAATGATGTCCAGTTAACCAGTGAATACAGGGTGCAGTGGTGGGTACGATAATCACAGCCAGTTATGAATCTTAGTGCACCATGATAGACAACATCCGCAGGGTGCTTGTAGGAGCATTCATGTAGAGAATGTCACCGTAATCAATGGAGGGAAGGAAAGTCACAGATACAAGGCGTTTCCTAACATTCAGTGTTAGACATGATCTGTTTCTGAAAAAGAAACCCAGTTTAACTTTCAGTTTCTTCACTAGGTTTTCCACGTGGAGTTTAAAAGAGAGATGTGAATCGATCAGGATACCCAGATATTTATAGGAATCAACAAACTCAATAGGGACACCATTTGAAGATAAAATCAGAGGAGGATCTGCTGGAACCGCCTTCCTATTTGAAAAAAACATCCCTTTTGTTTTATCAGCATTTAGGACAAGTTTGAGACGGAACAAATCTGACTGGATGATGTCAAAAGCGGATTGCAGTAACTGGAAAGCCTTAGCTACTGTTTTAGCTCGGCAATAAACAACTGTATCATCAGCATAGAAATGTAAGGATGCATCAGGGATGCAGTGACCTACATTAGCTATGTAGATTGTAAAGAGAGTGGGTCCTAAAACTGAGCCTTGTGGTACACCATTTTTAACTGTTAAATAGCTGGAAGAAGTACCGTTATGTTGAACACATTGCCTCCGATTGGAAAGATAGTTAGAAAACCAACCGATGGTGTGATCAGAGAAACCGATTTCTGAGAGCTTATGACACAGGATGTTATGATCCACAGTGTCAAAAGCTTTAGACAGGTCTAAGAAAAGTGCAGCACAATAGTCCTTAGCATCCAATGCTTCAACAACATCATTCAGAACCTTCAGAGAAGCAGTTGTTGTGCTGTGTTTTTTCCTGAAACCAGATTGATGAAGAGGTAAGATGTTAAATGAGTCCAGATAATTTTTGATCTGAGAGTTTATCAGTTTTTCTAGAACCTTGGCTAAGATGCAGAGTTTAGAGATCGGTCGATAATTGTTCAGTGAGGTGGGGTCACCTCCCTTCAGCAAAGGAAGAACAAAGGCTGTTTTCCAAGCATCCGGAATGGTGTTTTGGCTTATGGACAGATTAAAGATGTGGGTCACAGGGACTGTGATGATATGAGCAGCCAGCCTTAAGAAATAAGGTGGAAGTTCATCTGGACCTGCAGATTTTTTAGGATCAAGATCATTTAACAGTTTATTTACCTCACTGACTGAGAACGGAGAAAAAGAGAAGGTGTGATTAACAGATGGTTGACTTGTAGGAGGGATTTGATTTGTAGAAGTTTGATTATTAGATAAAGTGGCTGATTTTCCGTTTGTAACTGTGTCAAATAATGAACTAGAAGCAACAAAATGTTTATTGAAACAGTTCAGGATCTCGTGCTTATTTGACACAGGAACAGAGTCAACAAGAAATTGTGATGGGAGGTCAGATGATTGGGGGGTGCCTGAGAGAGATTTGATGGTTTTCCAGAATTTTTTAGGATCGTTTAGATTTTTGGAGGTCTGAGATAAGAAGTAGTTACGTTTTGCGGCTTTGATGGCAGTTGTGCATTTATTCCTTAGCTGCCGAAATTTCAACCAATCAGTGTCTGAGTGTGATTTTCTTGCTGCGGCCCAAAGATGATCTCTCCAGTGCAGGAGATCAGCTAGTTCAGGAGTAAACCAGGGGCTGTCACGGCTCTTTATCCTGAACTGCCGGAAAGGTGCGTGTTTGTTTACAAAGTAAATGAAACTATCATGAAAATAGTTCCAAGCGGTGTTCACGTCATTGATTTGTAGGATACGTTGCCAATCAAAGAGGGATAGATCCCAAAGGAATGACTGTTCACTGAAACGTTTCAAATCCCTTTTTTGAATTATTCTGGGCTTAGCAGGTGGAAGTTTAGTAGATCTAAGAGCTGCTATTACGGAATGATCACTCAAAACGTTGGCAAATACACCTATACCAGGAAATTTGTGAGGTGCATTTGTGAAAAACAGATCTAAGATAGAAGATTTTTCGGGACATTTTATGTTTGGTCTGGTAGGAGAATCGATAAGTTGTGTTAGATTGAGAGATAGGCAACATTCCTTGAATTTATCACAGAGGGGGGTCGACTTATTCCAATCAATGTTGAAATCTCCAGCCAAAACAATCTCATTGTGTTTTAAATTTCCTATGAATTCAGTCAGGGAGGACAGAGCTTCAGGTGTTGCGGAGGGGGGACGATAACAACCAACAACAGTTAAGGGCTGACCTCCTTTCAAAGTGATGTTCACAGCTAAAGCCTCAAACTGGTTTGCGATTGTTTTTTTAGATGCAATCCTGGCAGCCAAAGAATCTCTGATGTAAATAGCGACTCCACCTCCCCTTGTATTACGATCACAACGATAGATCTTAAATTCATTGATTGCCAGGTCATTTTTCAAAACAGAATTGTTGAGCCAAGTTTCAGAGATAACGATCACATCTGCCCCAGAAGAAGTGATTAGGATTTTCAATTCATCAAGTTTTTTTAGAAGGCTACGAGCGTTTACATGCAGAAAACGGAGACCTGAAATATTTTTAAACTCATTAGGTGTACAGTAGTTAGTGATTGGCCCTGGGTTTGGCTGAATCCCTGAGATCAATAACAACATTAATATCAGACATTTACTTGACTTCTTTGTCAGTGATGTGTAATTACAGGAGTTAACAGTGTGACATTTTGCCCCCATAATTGAACCATGTGAAACATTAATGAAGACACGATCATTCAGAGCCCAAAAACAATGAAAGTCGCAGTGATGGGCAGATCCAGATGAGTTGATAAGATTCAGTGATTCCAGGTAGTCTGAGAACTGAAAATAATGACAGTAATATGAATGATGCAGAAAAGTCTCTGACCATAAAGCGTCACAATTTAAGTGTGCAAACAGTTCCTTTGAGGAGGCCCAACTACAGTTTGTGTGATAGGGGATCCAGCCCCCCTGTGAATATGAATGGATGTGGTCCTGGTTAACACAAGCTGGATCCAGAATCAACGGGTAGAAACAAGCAATTTGCAGCAAACAGCAGAGTGTGATGCCAGAAATGCCTCTTAAAATTAAGGGCATGATTGTAGCCTGTATCAGGACAGCAAAGGGACAACAGCGTGAACAGCACCAAACAACAGCAACAGCAGCTCCTGATCCTCAGCGGCGCACAATTCTCTCCGCCCGTCTGATCCACAAGTAGCTCCCCAACAGTGTGGAACAGGCACCAAACAGCGACGATCCTGATCATCCGCGCTTCACTTTCTGCTCGTCTGATCTAGGGGTGGGCGATATATCGAATATACTCGATATATCGCGATATTTTAAATGTACGATGGTTAAAAGGGCTATATCGAGGATCCTCCTGCTGTCGCGCGGGCGCCCACTCGCCCCCCTCCTTCCTGCAGGCTGCAGGACGGAGCTTCGGAGACTTTCAGCACAACATGTAAACACAGATCTGAAGAGCGCTGCACGCTGCTGAGGGGGAAAAACAATGTTCTTTCTGAGCTAGTTTGGATTAAATTGTCAGATGAGGGCATAAAAAATGTTTTTGTAGACGATGCTGAAAATAGTCCCGAAGAAAGGTCCGAACTACGAATCTTTTTCACCATTTAAACAGCGGAGTGGAGCATGATGAAACGGCAGAACCAAGTGTTTTTACAGCTGCTGCTTCCTTAAAACAAACCACGGGTCTGAGCTCATTTAGTCATGCGTGCACCGCAGAGAGAGGTGGAGACAATATTAAATCAGCATTTTATCATTATCGCTAAAGATACGGTCCTTAGCGGCTAACAAGATGGCTAACGCGTTAGCCGTCTTCTTCCACAGCTGAGACTGACCGTGTCTTTAGCGATACAGCTGATTTAATAATGTCTCCACCTCTCTGTTCACGTTTCTGAGTGGAGGCTGTCGTGTTTTTACACAAGGATTCAATGCGACACTTTGTAGAGCAACTTTAGAGAACGTCTTCGTGAATCCGGAAACAACCCCCTGACCCTTTCACAATAAAACCGGATACAGTACACAGAGGCTCACTGTGATAAATCTGTTCTTGTTCAGAGGTTTTACAGACATTGCCTGAACTTGGCACAGTTTGAAACTTGTGCACATTTTGTGGTTTGTTGTTAAAAATTACCAGCACATGCAAATAGTTGAGAGTTGTTACCTGTGACTGTTCTGGGTCAGTAAATTTTATGGCCACTGTTTACACTTTTGTTTTTGTATTTTAAAGGCCTTAAATGTTTTGATTTAATATTTTTTTAATGTTAAAAGCACAAGAGCACCTTTTTAAGTTTAAATTATTTATTCTTCCTTTTTGCTTGAAGTACTTTTTATTTATGTGTGCAATTGATGGTTAAAATAAAATATTTAAGTTTGTTCAAATTTAGTGTTGACATTTTTTTAATCAATTTTGAATCATTTTTTCATTGATTTTGGAGATATCGCGATATATATCGTGTATCGTGATACAGCCAAAAAATATCGCGATATAATATTTTCCTCATATCGCCCAGCCCTAGTCTGATCCACAAACAGCTCTCCTCCGCGCTTCACTTTCTGCTCGTCTGATCCACAAACAGCTCTCGGTGTGAAACAGGCACCAAACAGCGACGATCCTGATCATCCGCGCTTCACTTTCTGCTCGTCTGATCCACAAACAGCTCTCGGTGTGAAACAGGCACCAAACAGCGACGATCCTGATCATCCGTGTTTCACTTTCTGCTCGTCTGATCCACAAACAGCTCTCGGTAGGGCTGTGCGATATGACGATATATATCGTGGGGACGATAGAAACGTGTCTATCGTGCTACTTTCCTTCTATCGTCTCTATCGTGATAAATAAGAATAAAAAAATAACTGTCGCAAAGAAGCTTCATATGGGGTTTTGCGAGATGACGGCGCTGCTTTATGTTTGACGCACGCGCGGGTTTGCGACACATGCTTTACGTTGTTAAACTCGAGAGCAACAGAGCCGCAGGCGCATGAAGCCGGTGTCTCAACAAGGAGAAAACAGCTGCACAGGCAGCCCAAGAAGAATAACTTTTACCAAAAAGAGGGGGAAGCTCACCTTGTTAGCTTCCATTATTTCGCTCCGCTGAAACTCGGAGACAAAATGGGTCCAGAGGACACGAACCCAGAGTCCAACCGAGTCCGAACTCGGGTCCAGTTAACCAATACAAAACAGACCAGAGACACAACAGAACCGCAATCAAACGCAACATTTTCTCTTTTCTGTTTCTTGCTTTGTTTACTCAAACTTCAGAGCGGATTTCTTCTTCGTGAGTTTCATTAGCAGCTGTTGTTTTACCGCCACCTGCAGGAAAAATTTGGACCAAAGTAGAAAAGGAGTTGTTTGTTTGTTTGTTAGTTTATTCATTTTATAATATGAAATACAACAATTAACGTATTCATAATAAAAAATAAAAAATAATAAAATGAAAGGTAGCAGATGAAGAATAAATCTTATTAAATCTGCTCCTTATTCATCTAATAACAGTTCAAACAATATTTTCTATAATAACAAAAGAAGTAAATAACTCAGTCAATTTTCAATTCACATATATCACACATTAAATTAGATTCATTTTTTTTTAGCTTCTTAAATACAAGGAATGATTTGGCTTCCTTAACATTTGTCATTTGGCATTAAGTCATTAAGTCATTCCATAATCGTACTCCTTGAATTAAGATGGATCTTAGGTAGATCTAGTTTCTACTTTGGTCCAAATTTCCTTGTTCTTTTTGTTCACATTCTTATAATTGTAACTATCTGTAGTAAAATAATAAAATAAAAAAACTTTGGTCCAAATTTTTCCTGTACACACACACACACACACATCGTGTTGTATATATCGTGATATATATCGTTATCGTGATATAAAAAAGTCCATATCGTGATATATGATTTTTTCCATATCGCCCAGCCCTAGCTCTCGCTGATAAAAAAAGGCACCAAACAGCGACGATCCAGATCCTCCGCGCTTCACTCTCCGCTCGTTTGATCCACAAACAGCCCACAACAACGAAATGAGGCTCTTTAAAGTTATCTGCAACAGGTAAGATGTTTGTTGTTGAGCTCACAACAACAAATGAGGCTCTTTAAAGAGTTATCTACAGCCGATAAGATATTTGTTGTTGTTGTTGAGGTATTGGTTTCTTCAAAAAAGAGGCTCTTTAAAAGTTATCTACAGCAGGTAAGATGTTCGTTATTATTGCTGCTCCCCTCTTCAGCCTTCAGCCTCTTCAACCTGAAAAAGCCACCTCCAGAAAAAAACACAGCAAGTCCAGAGGGGCTGAAGCCTAACAGAACCTCTCAGCTCCAGAAATTATTTCAGCAGCAGTGGAGTGCTGGTGTGAAACGTTTCTGCTAAAAAGAAACTGTCCAGATGAACTGATTGAGAATGAGCGGATTTGATACCTGGACTATTGAGAATTAACTTTCTTGTCTTATTTCAGCAGCAGTTTTTCAAACATCCGCACGTCCCTCAGATGAACGCGCGTGTGAGCACAGAGCAGAGCGCAGCTCCAGTCGGGTCCAGTCAGCTGCAAGCACACGCGCGCAGATGGGCTCAGGTTCCACGGAGGTGAAACAGACTTAATGTGGACTTAATGTAGGTGATGTCCCCACAGCCAGTTCGGTTCGGTTCTGGTCCAGTCAAAAACACCTCCCCCACGCTCACGCACCAGGTACGCTTTCTTCCCCCCACGCCACGAGGTCAACAAAGGACAGCAGAAAAAATCAGCAAAAGTAAAAAACTTCCCTGCTAATGTTGTTGAAAACCAGGAGAAACCACAGGAGAACCGCAGATCCAGGTGGGACGTTCAAACGGGGTCCAGTGAGTGGCAGAAGAAACACCGGGTCTTCGTGGGCGGCTCTCCGGCTTTAGGGCTCACCTGGCCGGGCAAGAATGACCGATGGGGTGAGCTCCCGAACCTGGTCCGACAGAATTTTTTTGAACGGTCCCGTCTGGCTCTCTGAGTTACTGAACACCGAATTCAGATGGAAGATGGACCAGCTTTTGTCCAATTTGAAAAAAACGGGTCAGTTAGATGATAAAGACTCAGAGAGACCAGAGTTGCTGCCGCTCCTGACCTCGCCGGAACCGGAAGTGATTTTGTAATAGAATATAGATGACAGTTCAAAAGTTCAATCGGAGTACGGTAAATGTAACATTTTAAAGGAAAAATATGTTGATTCAAAATTTCACAGTGTCAACAAATCCCAAAAAAGTTGGGACAAGTAGCAATAAGTGGCTGGAAAAAGGAAATTGAGCATATAACGAACAGCTGGAAGACCAATTAACACTAATTAGGTCAATTGACAACATGATTGGGTATAAAAAGAGCTTCTCAGAGTGTCAGTGTCTCTCAGAAGCCAAGATGGTAAGAGGATCACCAATTCCACCATTGTTGCGCAGAAAGATAGTGCAGCAATACCAGAATGGTGTTACCCAGCGTAAAATAGCAAAGACTTTTAAGTTTTTTTCATTAACCCTTTATTTATCCAGGTAGTCTCATTGAGCCACGAGAACTCATTTTCAAGAGAGACCTGTTAGGGAGCAGATGGTGGGGGTTAAGGGCCTTGTTCAGGGGCCCAGGTTGGGGCAAATGAGGGCGGAGGCAGGTGTAGGTGTTTCACATTTTTCCACCCACATTTTTGATGTTGTCGGTACCGAGGCTTGAACCGGCGATCTTTCGATCACAGGTCCACTGTCTAACCACTGCGCCACCACTTCCCCCAGTTATCATCATCAACCGTCTATAACATCAACAGATTCAGAGAATCTGGAACAATCGCTGTGCGTAAGGGTCAAGGCCGTAAAACTCTACTGGATGCTCGTGATCTCCGGGCCTTTAAATGTCACTGCACCTCAAAGAGGAATGCCACTGTCAAGGAAATAACAGGATGGGCTCAGGAATACAGGTGGTCCTCGACTTACGACGGTCTCGATTTACGACGTTTCGCGGTTACGACGCATCTCCCATTTAAAAAAAATACATACTGTATTTTGAAAATTCTATTTTGAAAAGCCAAGTTATGCAATTTCCGGTTTTACGGGCTGAGGAATACAGAGGCGGAGACGTTACGTATGGACCGAGGTTGACTGCAGAACCAGCACGAAGCAGTGGAAAAGTACAGGCGGCTGCAGATCTTGGAGGAGCAACAACCTAACATGCTAACAGACCTTACTGTAAACGCTCTGGACCAAGGTTGACGGCGGTTTTATCATGGCATATGGAACGAGCTGGACAGCGGTTTTACGACGTAAACGCAATAGAGAATACAGAAGAGGGACAGAGGAAGGCTTCACCAGCATCAAAGTAGGCTATTAACTGTTTTTGCACTTCATTATGGCTCCAAACGTATGTGTTTTTTGACAATTATGTAGGGTACTGTGTTAGGATAGGCTAAGTGCTTGGTAAAATACAGTGTTGTACGTATAAGGTGAAGTATTTACGCATGTTCCGACTTACGTCAAAATTCGCTTTACGACACAGCGCAGGAATGGATCTCCATCGTAAGTCAAGGACTACCTGTACTTACAGAAAGCATTGTCAGTGAACACAATCCACCGTGCCATCCGCCGCTGCAGCTGAAACTCTGCAGTGCAAAGAGGAAGCCATTTCTAAGCAAGCTCCACAAGCTCAGATGTTTGCACTGGACCAGGGGTCATTTAAAATGGAGTGTGGCAAAATGGAAGACTGTTCTGTGTCAGATGAGTCACAATTTGAAGTTCTTTATGGAACACTGGGACGCCATGTCATCCGGACCAGAGAGGACAAGGATAGCCCAAGTTGTTATCAACGCTCCGTTCAGAAGCCTGCATCACTGATGGTATGGGGTTGCATGAGCGCTTGTGGCATGGGCAGCTTGCATGTCTGGAAAGGCACCATTAATGCAGAGAACTATGTTCAGGTTCTAGAACAACATATGCTCCATCTAGACGTCATCTCTTTCAGGGAAGACCCTGCATTTTTCAACAAGATAATGCCAGACCACATTCTGCAGCAATCACAACATCATGGCTACGTAGGAGAAGGATCCGGGTACTGAAATGTCCAGCCTGCAGTCCAGATCTTTCACCTATAGAGAACATTTGGTGCATCATAAAGAGGAAGGTGCGACAAAGAAGGCCCAAGACGATTGAACAGTTAGAGGCCTGTATTAGACATGAATGGGAGAGCATTCCTATTTCTAAACTTGAGAAACTGGTCTCCTCTGTCCCCAGACGTCTGTTGAGTGTTGTAAGAACAAGGGGGGATGTCACACAGTGGTAAAAATAGAATTGTCCCAACTTTTTGGGATTTTTTTTTGACGCCATGAAATTTTGAAACAACATAATTTTCTCTTAAAATTATACATTCTCTCAGTTTAAAGGGGACCTCAGATGTATTTTTTAAATTTTTATGGTATTTCTGTGGGATATCCAGACCCTATTCCTTCAATTTAATGCACAAAATAATTATTAGATAATCAATTATACCCTTTTTAATTCTGCCATTTTTAACTTTCGTTTTGAACGACCGGTTTCTGATAGAAGTTCTGAAGTCCACGCCCTTCAACGATCTGTTTACGCCCTCTGTAACAGCCAGTATCTGTAATGTGTTGTTGTTTTAAAATTAGCTCTTTTTTTATTACTCATTTGACTTACTGTTAGTGCTAGCTTAAGATAACTTACCGAAACCCGTCTGAGCGCGCCGCAATTTGCTGCTCCTTTTAGCATGAGACCTGCCGAATCCGAAGCTAATGTTAGCTTGTTCCTCTTCCGGTGTTCGCCAGCTCCGCTCGTTGCACGCGGAGATTTTGGGAGTTATCGCTGTTCCAGTCAAGACAACACAAAGTTCACCAAGTGTCTCCCGTAAATTAATCCGTAAGGAGAAGGTCCTCGCTGCTGCGAGGCTGCTGCGAGGCAGCAGCGAGGCTGTACAATTGAAGCTCCGCTCCATCCGCCAGAAGAGGGTCCCGTTGCCGCCGGTCCCTACGCCGGGGGTCCGCTCGTTTAATTTTTGCCGGCTGCGCGTTGGGAGCGATCGCAAATACACTAAAAATTGAACTAAAACATAAAAATAACAATTATACTTTATTTATAAAGCCATTTAAAAAAACACAGCTGCAACAAAGTGCTGTACACATGAAATTAAGAACATATAAACAAAAGATGAGATGAAATCATGAAAAACAACAGTCATGTGTTTAATACAGAAGTGGGTTGAGCCTAACCAGGGGTTGCTAGGTGAGGGGCTGGACTCAGGTTTGAGGTGATTGGCTACGGCTTGTGACGTCAATAACTGCAGGAAGTGTGAATCCAGGTGTATTTATCAAAAATAAATAAATCTACTTAGAGTAAATAAACCACTGGGTGCATTTTTTTGGCACAAGGACTGTTTTTTTATGAAGTAAATACCCAAAGTTGAGTAAAAAAAACATTAAAAAGTGAATTTTGCATCTGTGGTCCCCTTTAAACTTTTGATCTGTGATTTGTGTTCTATTCTGAATAAAATATTAGATGTTGGCACGCCCACATCATTGCATTCAGTTTTTATTCAAAATTTGTTTAGTGTCCCAACTTTTTTGGAATCCGGTTTGTACATACACATGGATATACATACACATATACATACACATACACATAAATATGTACAACACAACAGAAAAAGAGAGCAGAAGGTTGTTGTTGTTGTTTTTTACCTGAAAGCTATATAGACTTGAATTGGATTTATTTGTAAATTTAATATATGTCTTATCTGTGATAAATGGCTTTTTGAGACATCTCGGTTTGGAAAAAATATTGAATTCTGATCCAAATAATGAGGTAATGGCTAGCCCTAGTAGGACCAAGACCAAAGTTTATTCCTGCCACCCTAAAACAACTTTAATGACAAAAAATTAATTACAGATGGTACAGTAGGCTGGAAAATAAAATTAAAATAGCAAAGTTTGTGTACAAACAAGATATATCTATATCTATGTATCTATATCTAAAATGTATGAGTGTGTGTTTATACACTGTGCATATTATTAAAACAGAAACCATCAATAACTTCAAATGACCAGTACATTGTGTCTCTGGTCACCCTGGGCTTGATGTTTCTGACCAGGGTTTGATGTCAGGTGTTTGTCACAGACAACCTAAAGTCTTGATGGACATCAAGTCTGTTGCAGCTTTTGTTTTTACTGACACAAGAGACTGAAGGCTGCCTCAGACAGGAAGTAGTGCTGAATGGAAGAATAACCCTCATCAGTGTGTTTGGACAGTCTGGGTGCAAGGATTTCTCCTTTGGCAGTCCAAAACTTTTTGTATCAATTTTCTTGGAAATATTTTTTGGATACGGAATCAGCTTGAATGTCACAAAATTCATCTTCACAGCCAAAGAGACGTGCACGGCCGGTGATTAGCAAATAAATAAATCCATCCATCCTCACCCACTTCTTCCTTTTCGGGTCGAGGTGTTGCTGGTGTCCATGTCCAGCCATCACTGTGCGAGAGGCAGGGGACACCTGGACAGGTCGCAAGTCCGTTTCTAACAGGTGGTTCAGCGGACGTGCAAAGCCGGTGACAGGTTGTCCATCTGAGCTTAACGCAACTTTTTTTAATAACCATATTAAATTCAGTCTGTAGCCTCAATCGTTCCTTATATAGTGATGGTGAGGGCGACTGTGCATATTGCCAATCTATATTTAATATTTGATCTGAAAGATCTTTTTGTTTCTGTATTAAAGATTTTCTTTTAAATGCTGCATATGAAATTACTTCTCCTCTTAGAAAAGCCTTCATGGCTTCCCAAATTGTTTTGCAGGGCATACCCGTTGTTCTGTTTTCACTCAAAAAAGTTTTTATTGTGGAGGAAGTTAATTTAACAAAGTTCTCATCCTTAAGCAATAAAGGGTCAAGTCTCCAGTGCTTCTTTACCAAGTCAGTGTCCAGTAAGGCCATCTTGATAACAAGAGGGGCATGATCAGAAATTGTAATGCTTTCATAGCTGCAAGATCTAAGATTTGGAAGTAACAGGTTGTCAATAAAAAAAATAGTCAATACGGGTGTAAGTATGGTGAACATGAGAAAAAAAAGAATAGTCCCTACCATTTGGATATAAAAAACGCCATGGGTCAGTGAGACTAAAATCCTTAAGAAAGGACTTGATGCATGTTGCAGATTTATTTGGGCAGGCAGGTTTAGAGGAGGAACGGTCTAAAGATGCATCTAAAAAACAATTGAAGTCTCCGCCCAAAATTAAAGAATGAGAATTCAGATCTGGAAGTTGGGAGAAAAGATTCTGGAAAAATTGAACATCATCAAAATTGGGTGCATAAACATTAGCAAATGTCACAAGCTTATTACCAAGTTTACCTGATACAATAATAAATCTTCCATTTTTATCTGAGAGGATTGTAGAGGCAACAAAAGGAATATTTTGATTGATTAAAATAGCAGCCCCTCTAGCTTTTGCACTGAAGTTAGAATGAAAATACTGTCCAGTCCAACATTTCCTCAGCCGCCAGTGATCCTGATCCCTCAAATGAGTTTCCTGTAGGAAAATTACCCCAGACCTGAGCTGTTTCAAACGTGAAAAAACCTTTTTGCGTTTTACTGGATGATTTAGCCCCTTCACATTCCAACTAATGAATGTAAGATTATTATTCATCTACTATCAACTGTACAAAAACAAACAAAAAAACACATTTGACAATGAGTAGGCATAGGGGAGAAAAATAAAATAAATAAATAAATAAATTGGGAAAAAAAAGAGGGGGGATTCTGCCATCTTAAAAACCCTCAAAACAAAAAAATGCAAAAAACAACAACCACTAAAACACCATTACTCCAACTTGTCATCCAATAATATAACTCCTTTACTAAAGCTTTTATCCTGCACAAAAATAACATTAAACCCCTGTATAACTTAGAGCAGATACAAACAGCCAATATAGAGCACAAAGTCAATAAAGCAATAATCCAGTGCTAAACAGCAGCAGTCATCAAACAGCAGCCAAGTCGAGGACAGTCAATTATAAGTAAACATGCTGATTTACCGTGAACATCCCGTCTCACGATGCTGAGCGCTGGTCCTCCTCTAAGGACTGGACAAAGTCAGCAGCCTCAGAGACTGAAGGTAACCACCGTCTCTCACCGCTCAGGAGTGTGACGCGCAGCTTTGCTGGGAAAAGAAGTGATGGTCGGAGTCCCTTCTTGTAAAGTTGAGCCATGACATCCCGATATTCAGCCCGTTTCTGCAACACATCAGCGCTGTAATCCTCATACAAACAAAGTTTGTGACCACGGTACTCCACAGTCCCACGTTTCCGCGCCTCTCTCATCACTAAGTCTTTAGTTTGAAAGCGGTGAAAGCGGATGATGACAGGGCGCGGACGGCCACCTGGTCCCGGTTTGAGCATAGGAATGCGGTGCGCTCTATCCAACTCAGGTGGGGAAGTCAGAACCTGGTCTCCAAATACCTCCAGAAGAAGCTGAGAAAAAAGGCAGCAGGTTGTGGACCTTCAATGGACTCTGGTAGACCCACAATTCTAAGATTTTGATGTCGGCTTCTCCCTTCGAGGTCTGAAAGTTTCAGCCTCAGCTGTCTGTTTTCCTCACGTAGTTCTGAGGTTGTAGCTTCGAGCAGCTCCAGGCGTTGGCTGACGTCATTAGCGTTAGATTCGAGGTCTCTGATGCATTCTCCGTGCCCTGAGACAGTATAATGTCTAATTTACTGTCTAGGGTGGTGAATGAAGATTTAAAGTCTGCTGCAAGACTTTCACGGAACTTCTCCAGTAAATCCGATACCTGCGTCGCAGTTAAAGGTCCACTTGCCCCGTCAGCTGCGCCAACGCCCACAGAAGAACTCTCTGCTGTCTGTTCCCTTTTGCTGCTCTTTCCAGATTTCGACATGGTTCACTTGGTGTCTTCTTTAAGTTTTGTTCAGTATAAGCATTAAAACAGGTTTATACTGTACAGCGGGGTATTAACAATTTAGAAAGCCAACTGTTTGCAGGAGCCTGCGTGCGACTGCTTCCTACTCCATTTACCTCTTTGTGTTTTATTTCCAGTCTGGGACAGAGATAGCAGCTGTCTTCTTCCTCTTAAGGGAAATCCACCAGAGATCAACTGCAACTAAGAAGTCTGTGATGACTGAACTCTGAACTTTTCCAGGGACCTGTCCCACCTGAGGGAGCAGGTCAAAGAAGAGGTTGTGAGTAATGAGGACAAATAAAGCCACACTGCTGCTAGTTGTTGTTATTGAGATGATTTTCTCCACCACTGGAGATATTCACTGCAACCAGATCTGTGCTTTTAGCAGAAAATGTGGACACGTTGGTATTCTTGGACAAAAACTTCAAACTTGATTAGATTGTAAACAGTCTGTTGCTGCTTATTGTTCTGGTTCTGACTGTTATTGTATTTATTAAGATTTTTATTATTGTTAGTATAGTTTATTTATTGTAAAGAGTGCCGATTATTTAAAATATCACCCAAATGGTTCGCTTTTATTTGTTTTTATACAAATGTATTGTTTACTTTGCATATTTTCAAAATAAACATTTTTTAAGTCTTTATTTTGTCTTTTTTTGCACCGAAAATAAACTGAACCGAAATGTGATTTTAGTGTACTGTTACACCCCTAGAAGATGGTGATTGTGAGGGTAAAAGTGTTTGTGTGTGTGTGTAACATCGTCTTTATTGTACATGTGTTTCAGTGGTTCCTGCCTCTGTTTAGAGCTGATTAAGAAGAAGAAGTTCCTCAAGACTGAAAGCCTGATGTTGACCAGCAGGACCCAGAGCCTCTTATCATAAAGTGGAAGAAAAGACCCTTAGACCAGTCTGGTGGGTGACCAACTTAATATGGAGGAGACCAATATCAGATTTTAGGTCACTGCAGTTTCTTTAAAGAGTGAGAAGGATTAAAAAAACAACTTACCAGGAACCCAGATTTAAAGACTCTCAAGGCAGTTCCAGCTCTTCAAAGACTGACGTTAACGAGGACGATGAAGAGGATGGTGAAATGACCAATCCTGACTCTCTGCTAAAGAACTCATCAGACTCTGAATCAGAACGTGAAGACAGTATGAAAGACTGGAAGGAGAGCAGGGCTCCTGAATCAGAGGTAAAAACTATCAGCAATTCTTTGAGCTGCTCTGAGTGTGGTAAGCAGTATGTCAGTAACCGGACTCTTCAAAGACACATGACAAGTCATTCAGGAGTGAAGTCTTCAACCTGTATGCTTAATAAGAAATGTGTTGGAGAGAAGATGAATGTAGAATTACACAGGAAAGTCCAGGCAAGGCCAAAATCAATAAGCTGTGATGACGGTGGTAAAAGATTTACTTCCAAATCACATTTAAACAGACACATGAGAGTCCGCACAGGAGACAAGCCATTTCCTTGTGATCTTTGTGGACATAGATTTAGTCAGAAGGCAAGTTTAAACATACACATGAGAATCCACACAGGAGACAAGCCATTTCCATGTGAACTATGTGGACAAAGATTTAGTCAGAAGGCAAGTTTAAACATACACATGAGAGTCCACACAGGAGACAAGCCGTTTCCATGTGAACTCTGTGGACAAAGATTTAGTCAGAAGGCAAGTTTAAACTCACACATGAGAGTTCACACAGGAGAAAAGCCATTTCCTTGTGAAATTTGTGGACAGAGATTTAGTCAGAAGGCAAGTTTAAACATACACATGAGAGTTCACACAGGAGAAAAGCCATTTCCCTGTGAAATTTGTGGACAGAGATTTAGTAGGAAGGATGAGTTAAGCATACACATGAGAGTCCACACAGGAGACAAGCCATTTCCTTGTGAACTTTGTGGACAAAGATTTAGTCATAAGGCAAATTTAAATTCACACATGCGAGTCCACACAGGAGACAAGCCATTTCCTTGTGAACTTTGTGAACAAAGGTTTAGTCGGAAGGACCATTTAAAGTCACACATGAGAGTCCACACAGGAGACAAGCCGTTTCCTTGTGAACTTTGTGGACAGAGATTTAGTCGGAAGTATGTTTTAACCATACACATGAGAGTCCACACAGGAGACAAGCCATTTCCTTGTGATCTTTGTGGACATAGATTTAGTCATAAGGCAGATTTAACCAAACACATGAGAGTCCACACAGGAGACAAGCCATTTCCTTGTGATCTTTGTGGACAAAGATTTAGTCAGAAGGCAAATTTAAACTCACACATTAGAGTCCACACAGGAGACAAGCCGTTTCCTTGTGAACTTTGTGGACAAAGATTTAGTCACAAGTCAAGTTTAAACTCACACATGAGAGTCCACACAGGACACAAGCTGTTTCCTAGTTAATTTTGTGGACAAAGATTTAGTCAGAAGGACAGTTTAAACTCACATTAGAGTCCACACAGGAGTGAAAACTTTCTTCCAGAA
>JBBPBX010045209.1:6383-19790 GCA_038048925.1 Garcialebias charrua
TATCTGTATGGCCTCTAGATGCCAGTGTGGTGTAGGAAACAGCCCACGTTCGAGAAGCAGGGGGGAGACAGAGGTAATGGATGATGAAAGGAGTGGACGAGCTGCTTGAGGGTGAGGAGAAGCCAATTTTCAGAGGCAAAAACGTGACCGTTCTCCTCATTTTCTCCTTTTCTGTTGTCGTCTCCAGTCACACCTACCAGAACGTCAGAAACCAGCTCTGAGTTGTGCCTCTCCGTCCTCTCTGCCTGTTTTTCCAGCAGTGTGATGTCCATGGTGTGGCAGACTTGGAAGCTGCCTAATTAATGCTTTGGAGCCTGGATAAGTGTGTGTGTGTTTGCACTGTTAGTTACATGAGCTTTGTGTGAGCGTGCGTGCCCAAGCTTCTGGGGGTGTGGGGGGTTGGGGTAGTTTATGTGTTTATATATGTGTCTTCTCTGTACCCCCCACCCCCCAAGGTGTCCACCCCCCAGGCGTGAAACAGACTGCAGGGGCTGGTGCAGGAACAGAACTGGGATCAGGGAGGCAGCACTGCAGGCATCTGCCCCCAGGAAGCACCACCATCCCAACACAGCTGGCACCAAAGTGCTATGTGAGCCAGGAAATGGCACACCTCCTCGACTGAAGCCCACCCCTCACACTCCCCACCCCCACCACAACCACCACCCCAAACATACACTTCTCAAACTGTTCATCAAACAAACACATCTCATAGATTTTTTGGGAGAAAAAAGTGTCATGATGAAACCCATGTTTATAAAAGGCAATCTCGTGCAATATCGCAGAATGTCACACTCAGATAATGTGTTGGAGATTACTCTAAGGTACTACCACGACAAGTTTAAATCAAAGGTCATGCACAACCTATTAGTACTTAAAGTGAAACTCAACACAGGTTGAGACGGTAACTCCTCCCCCGAAGCCGATTGAAGATCTCCCTTAAAATGGGCGTGTTGAGAGTGAAGCAAGAGAGGAGGTTGGGGGTTGTCCTGCATTCACGCCCCCTCTAGTGGTAACTCCCACCCCTCCCCAAGGTTAGATTTCAAAATGGCGGATAGTCACGTCTTCAGTAAGTAAATACCTAAACTTTTACTAAAATAACAGTTCTAAAATGCTGTTGCGTGTATTTAATCACACACACACACAGCTTAAGCGTATGCTTGTGAACACAGAACACATTAAAAACCTGTGTTTAGCTGCATGGCATGCGGTGTACGGCTGCGTTTTTGTCTTTGTTTGGATCACAAGTGTTGTAGTCCAGCTGCAGTGACTTTAATTCGCCACATCTTATTACTTAGCACATTACAAAAGTAACGTTTCATAATATATTTTAAAATATTGATTTCATCTACCCTCGTTTTGTTTGACGTTTTGGCTTAATTTTGTTATGCAATGTAGAACTAAACGCACATTGTTTTTTGAATTGACTATAAATGAGCACTAAACAGTGGTAAAATCTTTTATTTGGTTTCCAAAGATCCGTGTTTAAAACATTATACAGTATAAGCTTGTATGATATATATTTGTTAGGACATGTACATAGTATTTGTTTAAGCTATGTGTCAGCTAATCAAAACTGAGCACAGCTGGTAAGATTTATGAGAAAGATTTTTTTTAATGCAAACCAAACAAATTGCAATGAATTTAACAATACTGTGTATCCTTTAAAAAAAAAATCAGAGAACTGTGATGACTCAAGCACCCAGCAGCCACACAGAGTAATTGCAGCCAGGATTACTTTAACCTAGACGATCCCATGATGATGACCTGTATCCACGACAATGTTGGGGTGCTACAGCTGAGACCACCCTGGTGTTTCCTGGCTGGCAGGTGGAGCATCCTGAAGGTGGTCTCGAGTGTTTGAGACTCGTTTTGGCTGTCCACTCACTGCGTCCATCCAGAGGAGCTGGAGGTGGTGTCCCGTCTGACACGACACAGAACCTTTTGTTGTTTTGAATTAACTTACTGTTAATAAAATGAATCATAAACAACTAGGTTTTGTAATCAATTTGTTTATTTTATTTGTTTTTTCGCCTCATGCATGAGGACAAACCAGGGACACGTTGCAATGGTCGACTTCCCACTTACTCCATCCCGACCCTGGATATTTGCAGTCCTGAACAGAGGAAAGATACATAATAGAACATAGATGACAGATCAAAAGTTTAATCTGAGTAAATGTAACATTTTAATGGAGAAAAATTTTGATTCAAAATTTCATAGTGTCAACAAATCCCCAAAATGTTGGGACAGGTAGCAATGAACAAATAAACAAGAATAATGTTGCATAGACTTTTTTAAAACAATTTTTTTTATATAATGTCTGCCATAATAAAAGTAATAAATAAAATAATAAATAAATAAAACATAATAATTAAATAATAATATTAATACCTGCAGACAGAGTGTAAAGGTGGGCTACAAAAGTAATAAATAAAACATGAATACCTGGTGAATCAGCTCTCATGTCACCTCCAAAGTGATATGTCAACATGTCTGTGAAGCACGGCTAAGAGATTCCCTGGATGTGGAACGCCTCATGGAGCTAAAAAAGAACAACACATTTTTAATCACCTTACAAACAAACATACTTGAGAAACATTATGGTTTTATCACTTTGTTGATCTGTCAAACAGATGACCCAGTGCAAAATAAATACTGCTGCACAGAGCTGATGACCATGATATTCATTCACCAAGTACAGTACATATTATTTTATAAATACCTTTGATCCACAACATTATTTGCAGCAAAAGAACACCGGGTCTAAAACATTGTTAACCAGAAGCCTACAACCGCTAAAATTAGCACAGCTAGTCTCCATTGTTTTGTGATGTTGCGGTCTTCCTTATCCAAGTTCATAAGAGTTCACACACACTGCAGTGTTCATAAGAAACACTAGATTTTTAGCATTTAAACGCAACTACAACACAAACTAACGTTGATCAGCAACAGATGAAAACACCACGATCTTATGTGGGGCCACACCGAAGCAACGCTGCAGGCCACAATAAACAGCACATGAAGAAACACGTCATATACTCAAAAGATAAATTATGGAATAAAAAGGTGTAAAATGGTACTCACCTCCAAACGGATTGTACCCTGATGGTGTAAGGGTGGGTGAACATCAGTTTGAAGAGCTATTCTTGAAACATCGTCGCTCTTCTATGCTAATGCTATGTTGCTAATCTCTGACCCAACTCCGCCCTGAGCTCTGCAGGGGGAGTGACCTTCTCGGGGGAGTGGTTCCACTTTTATATTCAGGCAGGAGACGATGTGACGTCACAACTGAGCAGAAATGTCACAACTGAGCATTTGAACTAATAGTAAAATTAACGTGCAATTCACCAGTTCAACCCATAGGACTACCGTAAACACGTTTTTAGACCAAATATTGCCGATTTCCCCAAATACGCACAAATACATGAAAATTAACACAGAAATAGTGCTATGAAACATTTTAAACACATTCTAGGGAGTTTATCAGCTAAAAAAAGTTAAATTTCAGTTTAGTTTCACTTTAAAATGTATTGGGAATCAGTGTCAGCTACTGCCACACCAAGAAATTTGCTCAATGTTTGTTAAACTGTTTACAAATTTGTGTTTTTAAAGTTTGGCTGAGGTTGCCATCTTGAATGGGGGTGGCTCTACAGGTTAATAAGCTGTAGTCATAAAATGTTCTTAAAGTTTCATCAAAATTAAAAAAAGTTAAGTCTGGTCCTCTGGACATTCAAAAAAACAAAGCAAAAAAACATATAGAAAAGTAGAAACGTTTCATCACAAACAGGGTGCCGGTGGAAATTATACTACTGTTAGTCGAAGACGCCGAGGAGGAAAACGTGTCAGGAGACAGAGGGAGAGGAGGAAAGTGAAGAATGTAGGACTGAGGGTTGCAACTCTAAATGTGGGGACAATGACAGGCAAAGGTAG
Source organism: Garcialebias charrua (assembly GCA_038048925.1). NCBI lineage: Eukaryota > Metazoa > Chordata > Actinopteri > Cyprinodontiformes > Rivulidae > Garcialebias > Garcialebias charrua. Next base: position 10,314 of record JBBPBX010045209.1, read on the forward strand.
AGAGCTGGCTGACATGATGCAGAGAAGAAAGGTAGATGTTTTATGTGTCCAAGAGACCAAGTGGAAGGGCAGCAAGGCTCGCAGTATTGGAGCAGGGTTCAAACTGTTTTACCATGGTGTGGATAGAAAGAGAAATGGAGTAGGGGTGGTCCTGAAGGAGGAGTTGGCAAAGAATGTAGTAGAGGTGAAGAGAGTGTCAGATAGGGTGATGTGTCTGAAGGTAGAAGTAGAAGGTCTGATGCTAAACATAGTAAGTGGTTATGCTCCACAGGTTGGATGTAATGGGGAGGAGAAAGATACATTTTGGAAAGATTTGGATGAAGTGATAGAGAGTATAGTAAAAAAAAAAATCAAACAATGGCGGCGCGTGCAAACGTTGCGGCTTCTCTCTCTCCCAACAACACGGTGCTTTCGTCTGTCTTGTCCTGCACGCCGCAATTTGCCGGCACGTCTTTGTCTTGTCTACGTGTTCAAGAACGCAAGTATAGCCGTGAATTCCTGCTTGATGTCGGAAAAACCGCTCATTTGGGAATAAACAGCGAACTCCAGGAGAAGCTACATGAGCTCGAGGTGGAGTTACATCAGCTTCGTGACTGCGAGCTGCTCTGGAAGCCAGCCCCGACCTTCCCTCCATCGCGCCCGCCGTGGAAGTACCACAAGCGGCGTGACGCTTCACCGCGCCCGCCATGGAAACGCCACAAGCGGCGTGACAGGAAACAGAAGCGGGGTAAACGCGGAGGGATCAGAGCGAGGCTAGCAGCTAGCCCACACAGGCCGGCGATCCCATCCATGGTTCTGGCTAACGTGCGCTCCTTGGACAACAAATTGGATTATATACGCCTGCTGCGAACGACACAAAAGACTGTGAGAGACTGTTGTGTGTTTGTATTCACGGAAACGTGGCTCAACAACAACGTTCTGGACCATGCTGTTCAGCTGGAGCAGCTAACATGCTACAGAGCGGACCGAACCCTCGAGGGAGGTAAGACAAGGGGAGGGGGGCTCTGTGTTTACATCAACAACGCATGGTGTCGTGATGCTGCTGTGGTCTACAAACACTGCTCACATTTAGTGGAGTTCATGACTATTAAATGCAGACCGTTCTTTTTACCGAGGGAGTTTACAGCTGTTTTGATTGTTGCTGTATATATCCCCCCAAGCTCCAACAGCAAAGATAGAGGTGAGGCACTAAATGAACTATATCTGCACATCAGTGAGCAACAAACAGCCCATCCTGATGCTTTTCTCATCACGGCTGGTGATTTCAACCATGCAGATTTAAAGAGTGTTCTTCCAAAAACATACAGAAACATAAACTTTGCAACAAGAGGAAACAACACCCTGGACCAGGTTTACACCACCATGAAAAATTCCTACAGAGCCATCCCCCTCCCCCACATTGGTGCTTCTGACCATATCTGTGTTATGCTAAAGCCAGCATACAGGCCACTGGTGAAAGTCACAAAACCAGTCCGCAAGCAGATACGAGTGTGGCCAGAGGGGTCTTCAGAGGCACTCCAGGACTGTTTTGACACCACAGATTGGAGTATGTTCAAAGAAGCTGCTACCACAAACAACACCACATGTCTCCAGGAGTACTCAGACACTGTATGTTCATACATCACCAAGTGCATTGATGATGTAACCAACCTTAAAACCATCACTGTTCGGGCTAACCAGAAGCCATGGCTGACAGCTGAGGTTTACAGACTCCTGAGAGCCAGGAATGCTGCCTTCAAAGCGGGAGATCAGGTGGGCCTGAGGGCAGCCAGAAACAACCTGGACCGGGGCATCAGAAAGGCAAAGAAGCAGTATTCTGGGAAAATAGCTCACCGTTTCAAGGACAGCAGGGATACACGCAGTCTGTGGCAGGGAATACAGACCATCACAAACTACAAACCACCCCCCCAGACCTGTGACAGCTCAGCCTCTGCGCTGAATGAACTGAATGAGTTCTTTGCTCGGTTCGAGGCAAGTAACAGCACACCAGCACATAAACTCCCCCCCTCTCCTGATGGCCAGGTGCTGACGCTGTCCTCAGACAGCGTAAGGCGATCATTCATCAAGATTAACGCCCGGAAGGCCTCTGGTCCTGACAACATACCTGGTCGTGTGCTGAAGGACTGTGCAGGGGAACTCGCAACGGTCTTCACGGACATCCACTGCACTAAAACCATAGATATACGGTAAGAGCTGATGTCGTATATCTCCGTATCCTTCACATATACTTATACTTATATTTCCGGATATTCCCGGAAATGGCCCGCAATGATCCTTTAAAAATCCCAAAATCCCAAAATCCGGATACTTATCTTTGGCAGACCCTTGACGAATAACAGCCACATTTATTTTGGATCTGCCGAAGATAAGTATCCAGATTTTGGGATTTTTTAAGGATCATTGCGGTCCATTTCCGGGAATATCCGAACACAGATCTTTCCGTATATCTATGGTTTTAGTGCAGTGTTAACATCTCACTGAGCCAGGCCATCGTCCCCACCTGTTTCAAAGCCACCACCATCATCCCTGTCCCAAAGAAGGCAACGCCCGCATGCCTCAATGACTATCGCCCAGTAGCACTCACCCCCATCCTGATGAAGTGCTTTGAACGGCTAGTCATGAAAAGCATCACATCTGTCCTCCCTGACTCCCTGGATCCCTTCCAATTTGCATACCGACCTAATCGCTCAACCGACGATGCCATCTCCTCTGCCCTTCACACAGCTCTCACACATCTGGACACGAAGGACTCCTATGTTAGAATGTTGTTCATCGACTTCAGCTCGGCATTTAACACCATCATCCCCCAACAGCTCATCCTTAAACTGGACAGTCTGGGGCTGAACACCTCAATGTGTAACTGGCTGCTAGACTTCCTGACCGGGAGACCACAGACAGTACGGATCGGGAGTAACACATCTAGCACCATCACATTGAACACAGGGGCCCCACAAGGATGTGTGCTGAGCCCCCTTCTATTCACCCTGCTAACACACGACTGCACACCATCGTACAGCTCCAACCACTTCATCAAGTTTGCGGACGACACAACAGTGGTAGGTCTCATCAGCAACAACGATGAGACGGACTACAGGAACGAGGTGAGCCGCCTGGCCTTGTGGTGCGGACACAACAATCTCACTCTCAACGTGGAGAAGACAAAGGAGATTGTTGTGGACTTCAGGAAGAGGGATGCCCAACATCCCCCTCTGACCATCAACAGCACCGCAGTGGAGAGAGTAGACAGCACCAAGTTCCTGGGAGTGCACGTCTCAAAGGACCTGTCCTGGAGCAGGAACACTGCAGCACTGGCAAAGAAGGCTCACCAGCGTCTCTACTTTCTCCGCAAGCTGAAAAGGGCTGGAGCTTCAACCCCCATCATGAGCACCTTCTACAGAGGTGCCATAGAAAGTGTCCTGACCAGCTGCATCACTGTGTGGTTTGGTGCATGTACTGCATCCTGCCGCAAGAGCCTCCAGCGCATTGTGAGAGCAGCTGAGAAGATCGTGGGCACCTCCTTGCCCTCACTGCAGGACTTACACAGCAAACGCCTCACTCGGAAAGCCCACCGCATGGCAGGTGATCCCACACACCCACTACACAGCTGCTTCAGACTGCTGCCATCAGGGAGGAGACTGAGGAGTCTCCAGGCTCGAACCAGCAGACTGAGAGACAGCTCTGTTCATCAGGCAGTCAGAATGCTAAACACTCTGCCTGCTCTGCCTCCCCTCCCATTTGAACTGCCTTAACACTAAAACTTTCTCACATATTATCACTCAACACAAAGTTTTTAACACTAGACTCTGTGTCATCAAACGGGTTATTCACTAAACTCTCGGTCATGTGCTCATACAGTTTGCACTACTTCTCATACTTGCACTAATGTCTGTATTACATCACTGCCTATAATCATAATACTGTTTACATTCTCTGTTTACATTTATTAATACTGTTTACTTTTATTACTACTGCTTACATGTAATTACTACTGTTTACATTTATTTACACTACTCTAATATCTACACCACTGCTGGTACATATACAGTGTGCTCTGAACGGTCTTATTTAGGGATGCCCAATGTGCCTTACTGCATATGCCACTTTTTGCCTCTACAACAACATCAACTACTACCTCATACATATACTGTGTACATTGACTCATACGCTGCTTTGCCACTTTGCAAATGTCAATGCTAGAAACCTTTAGTTTATTTTAGTTATACTTTTTATACTCTTTTTTTATACTAGTATGCAAAAACTCAGGACAATATTATGTTCATTAAATGTTTAATGTTTTAGTTTTAGAGTTGGTGTAAATTTTCATACTCTTATACCACTATGCAAAAAACTCAGGACAGTGTTAGTTTTACTATTTTATGCTTATGTCTATTATTATATGTTTCAGTGTTTCAATGTTTAGATGTTTACTGTTGCACCGAGGGACTGAGAGAAACGCAATTTCGGTCCTGTGTATGTCCTGCACTGTACATATTGCAGATCTGACAATAAAGTTGACTTTGACTTTGACTTTGACTTTGAAAGAGTGGTGATTGGAGCAGACCTGAATGGACATGTTGGTGAAGGAAACAGAGGGGATGAGGAAGTGATGGGTAGGTTTGGTGTCAAGGAAAGAAACCAGGAAGGACAGATGGTGGTGGATTTTGCCAAGAGAATGGAAATGGCTGTAGTCAATACCTATTTCCAAAAGAGGGAGGAACATAGAGTGACCTATAAGAGTGGAGGAAGGAGTACACAGGTCGATTACATTCTGTGTAGAAGAGGAAACCTGAGGGAGATTGGAGACTGTAAGGTTGTAGCAGGGGAGAGCGTGGCCAGACAGCATCGGATGGTTGTGTGTAGAATGACTGTTGTTGCGAAGAAGAGAAAAATAGTAAAATCAGAGAAGAAGACCAAATGGTGGAAGCTAAAGAAGGAAGAATGTTGTGAGAAATTCAGAGACGAGCTGTTAAAGGCTCTGGGTGGTAAGAAAGAGCTTCCAAGTGACTGGGCTACTACAGCAACAGTAATTAGAGAGACAGGTAGGAAGGTACTTGGTGTGTCATCTGGACAGAGAATGGATGATAAGGAAACCTGGTGGTGGAATAGTGAAGTGCAGGACGCCATTCAAAGAAAGAGATTAGCCAAGAAGAAATATGACAGTGAGAGGACTGAAGAGAGGAGACAGGAATATAAGGAGATGGGACATAGAGCAAAGAGGGAAGTAGCTAAGGCAAAGCAGAGGGCGTACAATGAGTTATATGGGAGACTGGACACTAAAGAGGGCGAGAAGGACTTGTACCGATTGGCAAGACAGAGGGATCAGGCTGGAAAGGATGTGCAGCAGGTTAGGCTTATTAAAGATGGGAATGGGAATGTTCTAACAAGTGAGGAGAGTGTGATGGGAAGATGGAAGGATTACTTTGAGGAGCTAATGAATGAAGAGAATGAAAGAGAAAGAAGAGTGGAGGTAATAGAAACTGTGGACCAGGAAGTGGGAAAGATTAGTGAGGGTGAAGTCCGGAAAGCTCTGAAAAGAATGAAGAAGGGGAAGGCAGTAGGACCTGATGACATACCAGTGGAGGTTTGGAAATGTCTTGGAGAGATGGCAGTGAGGTTTTTGACTCAAATATTTAATGGAATATTTGAGGGTGAGAAAATGCCTGAAGAATGGAGAAGAAGTGTGCTGGTTCCCATTTTTAAGAACAAGGGTGATGTACAGAGTTGTAGCAACTACAGGGGAATTAAGTTGATGAGCCACACAATGAAGATCTGGGAGAGAGTTGTGGAAGGAAGGCTTAGACAAGAGGTGACTATCTGTGAGCAGCAGTATGGTTTCATGCCAAGAAAGAGCACCACAGATGCCATCTTTGCTTTGAGGATGTTGATAGAGAAGTACAGAGAGGGTCAGAAAGAACTCCATTGTGTGTTTGTGGATTTAGAAAAAGCATATGACAGGGTACCAAGAGAAGAGGTGTGGTATTGCATGAGGAAATCTGGAGTGGCAGAAAAGTATGTTAGACTGGTACAGGACATGTATGAGGACAGCAGGACAGTGGTGAGATGTGCTGTGGGAGTGACAGATAGCTTCAAGGTGGCGGTGGGATTGCATCAAGGATCGGCTCTGAGCCCCTTCTTGTTTGCTCTGGTGATGGACCGACTAACAGATGAGGTCAGGCAGGAATCCCCATGGACTATGATGTTTGCAGATGACATTGTGATCTGTGGTGAGAACAGGGAACAAGTGGAAGAGAACTTGGAGAGGTGGAGGTATGCTCTTGAAAGAAGAGGAATGAAAGTCAGCCGTAGTAAGACAGAGTACATGTGTGTGAATGAGAGGGAGGCCAGTGGAACAGTGAGGCTACAAGGAGCAGAGGTCACAAAGGTGCAGGACTTCAAGTACTTGGGGTCCACTGTCCAGGAAAATGGGGAATGTGGTAAAGAGGTGAAAAAGAGAGTCCAGGCAGGATGGAGTGGATGGAGAAAAGTTTCAGGAGTGATTTGTGACAAAAAGGTGTCAGCAAAGGTCAAAGGAAAAGTTTACAAGACAGTGGTGAGACCAGCTATGTTGTATGGTCTGGAGACAGTGTCATTGACAAAAAGACAGGAGAAAGAACTGGAAGTGGCAGAAATGAAGATGCTGAGGTTCTCCTTAGGAGTGACAAGGATGGATAAGATCAGGAATGAGATCATCAGAGGTACAGCACATGTTAAACAACTGGGAGATAAAGTTAGGGAGGCCAGACTGAGATGGTTTGGACATGTCCAGAGGAGGGACAGTGGGTATATTGGTAGAAGGATGTTAGAAATGCAGCTGCCAGGAAAAAGACAAAGAGGGAGACCAAAGAGGAGATATATGGATGCAGTTAGAGAGGACATGAAGGTAGTTGGAGTGAGGACAGAGGATGCAGAGGACAGAGTGAGGTGGAGGAGGATGACTCGCTGTGGCGACCCCTGAAAAGGCAAAAGCCGAAAGAAGAAGAAGAAGAAACGTTTCATCTTTCCTCCGAAAGACTTCTTCAGTCTGAGGAGCTGTTTTCAGATCAGTCTTGTAAATAGCACCTTCTCATAGTTGATCGACCAGTTTGCTGCTGACAGCAAAAACCAGCTGTTCACATGATCAAGGAGGACCATCAGCCTAACGATGGATCGTTAGCACCGTGATGGTTATTTGCTATTCACAAGGGGCTGAGTGATACTAGCAATAACAGCATTGTAAGAGGAAGACAGTTGAACCCGGAGGCCTCCACCTCTGTTTAATGATGGACGGTTTCTTTTCACAAAGATGGCCTCCTTTACTCCTCTCTCAAACCATTGTTCCTCTCTATCAAGGATGTGAACATCTTCATCCCTGAAAGAGTGACCATTGGCCTGGAGATGAGTGTAGACCGCAGAGTACTGGCCTGATGATGTTGATCTTCTGTGCTGGGCCATCCTTTGACCAGTGGCTGTTTAGTTTCCCCAATATAAGACTGATCACAGCCCTCCTGACACTGAACAGCATATACAATATTACTCTGTTTGTGCCGGGGGACTGGATCTTTGGGATGAACCAGTCTTTGCCGTAATGTATTTGGGCTTTAAAAGCTAATGGGACTTTGTGTTTAGAAAATAAATGTCTCGGTTTCTCTGATACGCCGTCGCCCAGTAATAATTTAATTATTTACTTCTTCTTTTTCTTTTGGATTTTCCCTCTTGAGGGGTCACCACATTGAGTCATCCTCCTCCATCTCACTATGTCCTCTGCATCCTCTGTCCTCACTCCAACTACCTTTAGCACTTTGAGATTTGAAAAGTGCGGTATAAATTGAATTCATTATTATTATTATTACCTTCAATGTCCTATCTAACTGCATATATTTCCTCTGTCTTTTTCCTGGCAGATGCATTTCTACCAATATACACACTGATCCTCCTCTGGACATGTCCAAACCATTTCAGTCTGACTACTCTAACTTTATTTCCCAGTTGCTTGACCTGTGTTGTTCCTCTGACAATCTCATTCCTAACTGTATCCATCCTTGTCACTCCTAAGGAGAACCTCGCCATCTTAATTTTTGCTACTTCCAGTTCTTTCTCCTGTCTTTTTGTCATTGTCACTGTCTCCAGACCATATAACATATCTGGTCTCACCACTGTCTTGTAAGCTTTTCCTTTGACCTTTGCTGACACCCTTTTGTCACAAATCACTCCCGAAACTTTACTCCATCCACTTCATCCTGCCTGGACTCTCCTTTTCACCTTTTTTACCACATTCCCCATTTTCCAGGACAGTGGACCCCAAGTACTTGAAGTCCTGCACCTTTGTGGCCTCTGCTCCTTGTAGCCTCACTGTTCCACCAGCCTCCCTCTCATTCACACACATGTACTCTGACTTTCATTCCTCTTCTTTCAAGTACATTCTTCCACCTCTTCGAGTTCTTTTCTACCTGTTCCATTTTCTCAACATGGATCACAATGTCATCTGCAAATATCATAGCCCATGGGGATTCCTGCCTGACCTCATCTCTTAGTCGGTCCATCACCAGAACAAACAAGAAGGGGCTCAGAGTCGATCCTTGATACAATCCCACTTTCACCTTGAAGCTATATGTCACTCCTACAGCATATCTCACCACTGTCCTGCTTTCCTCATACATATTCTGTACCAGTCTAACATACTTCTCTGCCTCTCCAGATTTCCTCATGCAATACCACACCTCTTCCACAAAGACCCAATGGAGTTCTTTCTGACCGCCTCTGTACTTCTCTATCAACATTCTCAAAGCAAAGATGGCATTTGTGGTGCTCTTTCTTGGCATGAAACCATACTGCTGCTCACAGATAGTTACCTCTTGTCTAAGTCTTGCTTCCACAACTCTCTCCCAGATCTTTATTGTGTGGCTCATCAACTTAATTCCCATGTAGTTGCTACAACTCTGTACATCACCCGTGTTCTTAAAAATGGGCACCAGCACACTTCTCCATTCTTCAGGCATTTTCTCACCATCAAATATTCCATTGAATAGTTGAGTCAAAAACCTCAATGCCATCTCTCCAAGACATTTCTAAACCTCCACTGGTATGTCATCAGGTCCTACTGCATTCCCCATCCTAATTCTTTTTTAGAGCTTTCCAGATTTCACCCTCACTAATTTTTACCACTTCCAGGTCCACAGTTTCTATGACCTCTACTCATCTATCTCTTTCATTCTCTTCATTCATTAGATCCTCAAAATACTCCTTCCATCTTCCCGTCACACTTTCCTCACTTGCAGAACATTACCATTCCTATCTTTAACAAGCCTAATCTGAAAATCCTTCCCAGCCTGATCCCTCTGTCTTGCCAATCAGTACAAGTCCTTCTCGCCCTTTTGGTGTCCAGCCTCCCATACAACTCATCATAAGCCTTCTTCTTTGCCGTAGCCACCTCCCTCTTTGCTTTATGTCCAATCTCCTTATTTTCCTGTCTCCTCTCTTCAGTTCTCTCACTGTCATATA
>JBBPBX010045210.1:0-27117 GCA_038048925.1 Garcialebias charrua
GTCTGGACCATGTGAAGACCTTGTTGGAAAGCAAAGGTCTGGACCATGTGAAGACCTTGTTGGAAAACAAAGGTCTGGACCATGTGAAGACCTTGTTGGAAAGCAAAGGTCTGGACCATGTGAAGACCTTGTTGGAAAGCAAAGGTCTGGACCATGTGAAGACCTTGTTGGAAAGCAAAGGTCTGGACCATGTGAAGACCTTGTTGGAAAGCAAAGGTCTGGACCATGTGAAGACCTTGTTGGAAAACAAAGGTCTGGACCATGTGAAGACCTTGTTGGAAAGCAAAGGTCTGGACCATGTGAAGACCTTGTTGGAAAACAAAGGTCTGGACCATGTGAAGACCTTGTTGGAAAGCAAAGGTCTGGACCATGTGAAGACCTTGTTGGAAAGCAAAGGTCTGGACCATGTGAAGACCTTGTTGAAAGCAAAGGTCTGGACCATGTGAAGACCTTGTTGGAAAGCAAAGGTCTGGACCATGTGAAGACCTTGTTGGAAAGCAAAGGTCTGGACCATGTGAAGACCTTGTTGGAAAGCAAAGGTCTGGACCATGTGAAGACCTTGTTGTAAAACAAAGGTCTGGACCATGTGAAGACCTTGTTGGAAAACAAAGGTCTGGACCATGTGAAGACCTTGTTGAAAGCAAAGGTCTGGACCATGTGAAGACCTTGTTGGAAAACAAAGGTCTGGACCATGTGAAGACCTTGTTGTAAAACAAAGGTCTGGACCATGTGAAGACCTTGTTGGAAAGCAAAGGTCTGGACCATGTGAAGACCTTGTTGGAAAGCAAAGGTCTGGACCATGTGAAGACCTTGTTGGAAAGCAAAGGTCTGGACCATGTGAAGACCTTGTTGGAAAGCAAAGGTCTGGACCATGTGAAGACCTTGTTGGAAAACAAAGGTCTGGACCATGTGAAGACCTTGTTGTAAAACAAAGGTCTGGACCATGTGAAGACCTTGTTGTAAAGCAAAGGTCTGGACCATGTGAAGACCTTGTTGTAAAACAAAGGTCTGGACCATGTGAAGACCTTGTTGGAAAGCAAAGGTCTGGACCATGTGAAGACCTTGTTGTAAAACAAAGGTCTGGACCATGTGAAGACCTTGTTGTAAAGCAAAGGTCTGGACCATGTGAAGACCTTGTTGTAAAACAAAGGTCTGGACCATGTGAAGACCTTGTTGTAAAGCAAAGGTCTGGACCATGTGAAGACCTTGTTGTAAAACAAAGGTCTGGACCATGTGAAGACCTTGTTGTAAAGCAAAGGTCTGGACCATGTGAAGACCTTGTTGGAAAGCAAAGGTCTGGACCATGTGAAGACCTTGTTGGAAAACAAAGGTCTGGACCATGTGAAGACCTTGTTGGAAAGCAAAGGTCTGGACCATGTGAAGACCTTGTTGTAAAGCAAAGGTCTGGACCATGTGAAGACCTTGTTGTAAAAGCAAAGGTCTGGACCATGTGAAGACCTTGTTGTAAAGCAAAGGTCTGGACCATGTGAAGACCTTGTTGTAAAGCAAAGGTCTGGACCATGTGAAGACCTTGTTGGAAAGCAAAGGTCTGGACCATGTGAAGACCTTGTTGGAAAGCAAAGGTCTGGACCATGTGAAGACCTTGTTGGAAAGCAAAGGTCTGGACCATGTGAAGACCTTGTTGGAAAGCAAAGGTCTGGACCATGTGAAGACCTTGTTGGAAAGCAAAGGTCTGGACCATGTGAAGACCTTGTTGGAAAGCAAAGGTCTGGACCATGTGAAGACCTTGTTGGAAAGCAAAGGTCTGGACCATGTGAAGACCTTGTTGGAAAGCAAAGGTCTGGACCATGTGAAGACCTTGTTGGAAAGCAAAGGTCTGGACCATGTGAAGACCTTGTTGGAAAGCAAAGGTCTGGACCATGTGAAGACCTTAAAGGTCTGGACCATGTGAAGACCTTGTTGGAAAACAAAGGTCTGGACCATGTGAAGACCTTGTTGGAAAGCAAAGGTCTGGACCATGTGAAGACCTTGTTGGAAAACAAAGGTCTGGACCATGTGAAGACCTTGTTGGAAAGCAAAGGTCTGGACCATGTGAAGACCTTGTTGGAAAGCAAAGGTCTGGACCATGTGAAGACCTTGTTGGAAAGCAAAGGTCTGGACCATGTGAAGACCTTGTTGGAAAGCAAAGGTCTGGACCATGTGAAGACCTTGTTGGAAAGCAAAGGTCTGGACCATGTGAAGACCTTGTTGGAAAGCAAAGGTCTGGACCATGTGAAGACCTTGTTGGAAAACAAAGGTCTGGACCATGTGAAGACCTTGTTGGAAAACAAAGGTCTGGACCATGTGAAGACCTTGTTGGAAAGCAAAGGTCTGGACCATGTGAAGACCTTGTTGGAAAACAAAGGTCTGGACCATGTGAAGACCTTGTTGGAAAACAAAGGTCTGGACCATGTGAAGACCTTGTTGGAAAACAAAGGTCTGGACCATGTGAAGACCTTGTTGGAACAAAGGTCTGGACCATGTGAAGACCTTGTTGGAAAACAAAGGTCTGGACCATGTGAAGACCTTGTTGAAAACAAAGGTCTGGACCATGTGAAGACCTTGTTGGAAAACAAAGGTCTGGACCATGTGAAGACCTTGTTGGAAAACAAAGGTCTGGACCATGTGAAGACCTTGTTGGAAAACAAAGGTCTGGACCATGTGAAGACCTTGTTGGAAAGCAAAGGTCTGGACCATGTGAAGACCTTGTTGGAAAGCAAAGGTCTGGACCATGTGAAGACCTTGTTGGAAAACAAAGGTCTGGACCATGTGAAGACCTTGTTGGAAAACAAAGGTCTGGACCATGTGAAGACCTTGTTGGAAAGCAAAGGTCTGGACCATGTGAAGACCTTGTTGGAAAACAAAGGTCTGGACCATGTGAAGACCTTGTTGGAAAACAAAGGTCTGGACCATGTGAAGACCTTGTTGGAAAGCAAAGGTCTGGACCATGTGAAGACCTTGTTGGAAAGCAAAGGTCTGGACCATGTGAAGACCTTGTTGGAAAACAAAGGTCTGGACCATGTGAAGACCTTGTTGGAAAGCAAAGGTCTGGACCATGTGAAGACCTTGTTGGAAAACAAAGGTCTGGACCATGTGAAGACCTTGTTGGAAAACAAAGGTCTGGACCATGTGAAGACCTTGTTGGAAAACAAAGGTCTGGACCATGTGAAGACCTTGTTGGAAAACAAAGGTCTGGACCATGTGAAGACCTTGTTGGAAAACAAAGGTCTGGACCATGTGAAGACCTTGTTGGAAAACAAAGGTCTGGACCATGTGAAGACCTTGTTGGAAAACAAAGGTCTGGACCATGTGAAGACCTTGTTGGAAAACAAAGGTCTGGACCATGTGAAGACCTTGTTGGAAAACAAAGGTCTGGACCATGTGAAGACCTTGTTGGAAAACAAAGGTCTGGACCATGTGAAGACCTTGTTGGAAAACAAAGGTCTGGACCATGTGAAGACCTTGTTGGAAAACAAAGGTCTGGACCATGTGAAGACCTTGTTGGAAAACAAAGGTCTGGACCATGTGAAGACCTTGTTGGAAAACAAAGGTCTGGACCATGTGAAGACCTTGTTGGAAAACAAAGGTCTGGACCATGTGAAGACCTTGTTGGAAAACAAAGGTCTGGACCATGTGAAGACCTTGTTGGAAAACAAAGGTCTGGACCATGTGAAGACCTTGTTGGAAAACAAAGGTCTGGACCATGTGAAGACCTTGTTGGAAAACAAAGGTCTGGACCATGTGAAGACCTTGTTGGAAAACAAAGGTCTGGACCATGTGAAGACCTTGTTGGAAAACAAAGGTCTGGACCATGTGAAGACCTTGTTGGAAAACAAAGGTCTGGACCATGTGAAGACCTTGTTGGAAAACAAAGGTCTGGACCATGTGAAGACCTTGTTGGAAAACAAAGGTCTGGACCATGTGAAGACCTTGTTGGAAAGCAAAGGTCTGGACCATGTGAAGACCTTGTTGGAAAACAAAGGTCTGGACCATGTGAAGACCTTGTTGGAAAGCAAAGGTCTGGACCATGTGAAGACCTTGTTGGAAAACAAAGGTCTGGACCATGTGAAGACCTTGTTGGAAAGCAAAGGTCTGGACCATGTGAAGACCTTGTTGGAAAACAAAGGTCTGGACCATGTGAAGACCTTGTTGGAAAACAAAGGTCTGGACCATGTGAAGACCTTGTTGGAAAACAAAGGTCTGGACCATGTGAAGACCTTGTTGGAAAACAAAGGTCTGGACCATGTGAAGACCTTGTTGGAAAGCAAAGGTCTGGACCATGTGAAGACCTTGTTGGAAAACAAAGGTCTGGACCATGTGAAGACCTTGTTGGAAAACAAAGGTCTGGACCATGTGAAGACCTTGTTGGAAAGCAAAGGTCTGGACCATGTGAAGACCTTGTTGGAAAGCAAAGGTCTGGACCATGTGAAGACCTTGTTGGAAAACAAAGGTCTGGACCATGTGAAGACCTTGTTGGAAAACAAAGGTCTGGACCATGTGAAGACCTTGTTGGAAAGCAAAGGTCTGGACCATGTGAAGACCTTGTTGGAAAACAAAGGTCTGGACCATGTGAAGACCTTGTTGTAAAACAAAGGTCTGGACCATGTGAAGACCTTGTTGGAAAACAAAGGTCTGGACCATGTGAAGACCTTGTTGGAAAGCAAAGGTCTGGGAGATCTAGATGATCTGGACAAGTGTCACTTCATGGTGGAGAAGACGAGTCACTTGAACACGCTGAACAAAAGTGTCCAGGGAAAGACAAGCACCACTGTGCACATCTGTAGGTTGTTTGGTGTTTGGAGGTACACACACACTGTGTACTTATTGTGTGTCATTGTGTGTCATTATTGTGTGTCATTGTGTGTCATTATTGTGTGTAATTATTTTGTGTCATTATTGTGTGTCATTATTGTGTGTCATTGTGTGTCACTATTGTGTGTCATTATTGTGTGTCATTATTGTGTGTCATTATTGTGTGTCACTATTGTGTGTAATTATTGTGTGTCATTATTGTGTGTCATTATTGTGTGTCATTATTGTGTGTCATTATTGTGTGACAGTCTCAGGAGATATGTAAATCAGCTGGAAACCATTCAGACTTTAAACCAGTGACAGGAGACTGGACTGATACCAAAAACTAGTAAAACCAGTAAAAAGTCCAGATTGTTGCTGATGTTCTGGAAACTAACAGTGAAACTGGTTGTGATGGGAGTTCTGGTTCTGTCTCTGTCAGTCAGAGTTTTAGAGGAGGGTCTTGGTTTTTCCACTGGAGATTTGATCCTGGATGTTTGTAACTGTCAGTCTGAGACAGCTGAGAGTTTCTGTTACCATGGAGACGGTGATGAGCTCCAGCTGCAGCTGATGTTCATCATTTCATCTAAAATCCATGTGATGGATCATGTGAACATGAGAAGAATAAAAAGCAGAGCTGAAGGCTCAGTTTGGTTCTGGTTCCTGCTGGATTCTGTCATCACGACACAATCAGCATCCTTTAAAACTCACATGATTTGACTTTTATTCTCTTTGTTCAACAAGAGTTTGAAACAAGTTACAGACAGAAAGCAGCAACTTAGTCTCAGAGAAATGAAATAAAAATCAACTCAAAGTCGTTCAACAGAAAACAATTATCTTTAATATCATCCAGCCTTGACTGGACTCTGAGAGAAACTCACTGGTTGTTGGAGGAAACTCTTTGTTTGAAATCAAGAGGAAGAAACATTGACACACAGCTGGGTCCAGGTCCAGATGTGTTCCTGTGAATAAAGTCAGTGTGTTGCTGTGAGTGCTGAGCTCTGACATGGAGAAGAGTGGTGGACAGTTGGAGATGTGACCTCTGACCTTTGCTCTGGCTCTCATGTTCCCCACACAGAGTGGTTTTAGAGGGAGGGACTCCCTCCTCTCTGTCCTCACACTGATCCATGCTGCTGGATTCACATCAGCTCACACACACTTTCTACGTTCACCTGCAGAGGAAACACACATCATTCATGTGAACATCAACTCTGCTCCTCCTTTCCATGATGTGTGCTGTAAAAAGATCAGCTGCTCCTCCTCTGGTTGGCTCTTTGTTTCTTCTCAGCTTCAGCTGAATGCAGTCAGACAGCAGAGTGAGGCAGAGGAAGCTGCATCAGCTGCTGCACTTCTACTATCAGTCCACTAGATGGAGTCATGGAGCTGCAGGCCAGCACACACACATTTCATTCACTGACACACACTGAGTGAGTGAGTGGAAGCTTCAGTGTGTTCACATTCACTCAGTTGAACATTGAAGCTTCATTTGAGCTGATAGAAGCTGCAGCAGAGGATCATCAGTGTTCAGAGCATCACACTCATTCCTCCTGTTCTGTTTCACACTTTACAACAGCAACTACAAACACAGACACGTGTTACATCTCAGCTGCTGGGAGGACGCCATGAAAGCACAGAAAACATTCAAATCATTCTTCTTCACTCAAAGTCTCACTGAAGGCACACTTCACAGCATTTCAAAATAAAAGTCCCTGATTTTTCCCTGAGTGAATCCTGAAATTCCAGGAGATCTTTCAGTCACAAGACGCTCAGAGCTGAGCTGCTTAGGTGGAGGCAAAGATTTATTGTAGCAGTGAGAGATCTGCTGCTTCAACGCTCTGAGTCATGAAAGGAGGAACAAACTGGTAAACTGGAGGAGCAGAACATGGACTCACTGGTACCAGAATACTAGCATTAATACATGTGCACGTCACAATCTGTGAAAAATCATCTTTTAATCATCAGATCAGTTCAAATTCTCTGTTTTCAATGTCTGGAAAATGTGAAAGTGGTTTTCCAGGTTTTCAAGGCTCCAGTTTCCCTCTATTGATGATGAAGTCAAGAGACTTTTATTTTAAAAACACTAAAATTAGTAAACGTTTATGATTCTTTCACCATGAAATTTAATAAAAATCACAAACAGACAAATTAAAGATGAAAAACGTTCTTAATACGACACATTTGAAGAAGATTTTTCATCCAGTTTTTGTTAAAGCTAAAAAGTATTATATTATCTGGAAATATTCCTGTTGAAAATGATAAATTACATATGTATGTGAACGGCTCAATAACATGGCTCATTATGTCCTTTACAAACATCATATCCATGTCCACCCAGTCTTTTGATCTCTTGTCTGTAAGATTTTTTACTACATTCATTATTTCCTCTTTGTTAGTTCCATTTAGAAAAATACTATTTGCACAACCTGTAATTGAGTGGATCACATTTTTATCTACTTTTGGTATTTTAGCTGCAAGGCTTGATCCAACATTCACAAAATATTGATTAAATCCATTTACAATTTCATTTTCATCATGAATTTCATCGTTGTCTTTTACAAAATATTTTGAAATACCAGTTTTTGCTTTATGATTCTTCAGGACACTATTCATTACTCGCCATGTTGCTTTCATATCACCATTACTTTTATCTAATAATTTACTATAATATTCTTTCTTATGTTTCCTTATAATCCCTACTAATTTATTTTTATACTTTTTATATTTTTCTTCAGCGCTCTGACTTCGCAATTTCAAGAAACATGAATACAAATAATTCTTTTTTTTACAAGCATTTCTCAACCCTTTTGTCATCCATGGTTGATCAATCGTATTTCTCTTTGTGTAATTTGTTTGCACACAATTCTTTTCATACAGAGCTTCCAAGATATTCATAAACTCATCATATGCTCTGTTCGCATCATCAACATACACATCATTCCAGTCTTGTTTATCTAGATCCTCTTTCAATTTTTCCAAAACTTTTTTTGACGTGTTTATGATCTTTTTCTTCATTGTGACTGCTTTTGTGATGCTTTGATCATTTTTATAGATTGTGAAAACTGGTAAATGATCACTTAAGTCGGTCGTTAAGATACCACCTATCACGTCCCCATTTGTTATATTTGTGAAAATATTATCAATTATTGTGGCACTATGAGTTGTAATTCTTGTTGGCTTTGATATCAATGGATACATATTTAAACTGTACATTGAGTTTATAAATGTGCTTATGTTATTTGAATCTGTTTTATTTCCCATATCAATGTTAAAGTCTCCACACAAAAAAAACATTTTTATTAAAACTCTTCTCCATTAGCTCCAAGATTTTATCCGTGAATATTTCTATATTTGCTCCTGGTGATCTATATACACAACTTATTATTATGTTTTTATCGTTTTTGTTTATTATTTCTATTGTTATCATTTCCATAATATTATCAACTATTATTGACATTTCACTATTTAATTTACATTTTATTTCATTATTGACAAATAGATTTTTTGACAAATAGATTATTGGATTTGATCAAAATGCACCATATTTATAATATTTTTCTTGTTTTTCTGAAAAGTTTATCTAGTAGTTATTAGAAATGTTTCTTTTAATTTTGTGGAAACTGTTTAGATCCTATTTTCCATGTAATCCAGGTTCCTTTTGTTTGTGTAGTGACGACGCCCCCTGGTGGTTTTTATTTTTATTTTTTTTTTTTTTTTATTTATAAAAACAAGTACAAAAAAAACTTACAATGTCAAACAAGGCTCGAGACTTAAGGCATGCATAGCATAAAAGAGAATAAAGGCACATAAACAAAAACAATAATGAGTTTTGGGCAGCTTACAACAGAAATTCGTTACAGATTGTTTTAGTTTTTAAAGCTTTTGCATTAGTACAATACTTTAAAGTAGATAAGTAAGAGGAAATATAATTAGAAAACACTATAAATCTAGGTTTTAGCAAGGAGAATTTACAGCTGTGGATGTAAAATTTGACTAAGAGTAGTATTAAATTTACAACAAAAACTTTCTCACTTGAAATATTTGGACAAAAGAAACCAAACAGTATAGTTTTAGCATCAAATGGTAGGTCAATTTCTAACTTTCTATTTACACTCTTAAAACAGATGTGTCAAAAACAGCGCATGATATGTCAAATTTTAACACATGTACCGAATCAGCTCAGGGACAACACATGGTGTGTCCTTTATGACACAACTAATGTGTTTGTCATTTTAACACAACTATTGTGTCACTCAAATCAACACAAATTTGTGTCAAAATGTGTTATTTTGACACAACTATTGTGTCACTCAAATCAACACAAATTTGTGTCAAAATGTGTTATTTTGACACAAATATACATATAAAATATGTTTACATGGTTAAAAAAACACATTTGAGGATATTAGAGATACTTTTATTACAATTATTATTATTATTACAATACTTTACAACAATAAAGCTGGGGCAGCTGCAATATATAGCTCAAATATACCGTATATAAAAAAAGTCAAGCTAACAAAATACCCATTTTTCTAAGGTTATTACACACCTTAAAAAACATACTGGTACTGCCTGAATAATATTTGTTGTAACATTCAGTGAACATGGATGAAAAACATGGCAATAAAATTAATAAAAGAGATCATGAAAAAGAATCCCTGTCCCTTCCAACATGCATGAGTTTTCCCATTGCACTGAAATGGCAACATGTATTGACAATCCAATAGTCATCAACCAAGGTACATGATATTTTATCTTGGGGTCACATACAGCTCTCTTGTGCCAAAACTCCTCATAACATATAAAGGATGCAAATCAGAAACTTCTGCAAGTGTGATCAATTCATATTCACTTGTTTTTTGTACAGCATAAGCATAAAAATGATCATCAAAGTACAATACAGTACATTTAGTATTTGAACAAACGTGAGAATGGAGTCGGTATGTGCCAGAATATGAATAACTTCACCAAATTCACCATGCTTAGGTACAAGGGTTGGACAAGTTCAGCAGTCATATCTTTTGTACCCGTCTCAAAATGTGCTCTATGTAGATGCTTAGAAAATGAATTCAAGTTATAATATGTCCTTGGACAACTGTCTTGACCACATGTAATTTTTATATTCTGTCCATCTGATAAGCAATGTATTTCATGAAGGTGCTATATGAGGTTTTTCACCTCTTTGAATGCAGTCCCTCTTCATTTGGGACAACTGTACATTTTACTTGCAAGCTTTAAGTTGTGCAATCAGTTCCAGCACTTTTGCCTTTCTTTGTGTGGAGAACGGTAGATCGTAGATGTACTCAAAGAATGTAATAATATTACGACCTGAATTTGGCAGCACGGTGGCACAACTCGTAGAGCTGCTGCCTCTAAGCGAGATGGTTGCCGGTTCAAATCCCGGTCTGGGGGCCTTTCTGGGTGGAGTTTGCATGTTCTCTCCGTGCATGCGTGGGTTTCCTCCGGGTACTCCGGTTTCCTCCTACAGACCAAAAACATGCAGGTTAGGCTGATTGGTAACTCTATATTGTCTCTAGGTGTGAGTGAGAAAGTGAATGGCTGTTTGTCTCGTTTGTCTCTATGTGGCCCTGTGATGGACTTGCGACCCATCCAGGGTGTACCCCGCCCCTCGCACTGTGATTGCTGAACATGGGCACCGGCGACCCATATGATCCAAAAATGGAAGACGTGGGTGAAAGATAATAGATGGATGGATGGATATTTTTAAATATATAATTTAGAAAGTTCCCAAATTCCTGGTTTCCCATAAGTACCTTCAGTCATGTCTTCAATCTCTTTCAAAAGAGTGTACAGTCTAGGTTCCATGGCAGCCACAGCTTTGAGTATTGGCAAGATGTTGAGCTCCCATCTACGAAGGAATAGGTCTGCCTTTTCACCTGTGAGCCTTACAAGCTCTGAGTCCAGCTAGAACAAAGAAAAGGAAAAAAAAAAAAGGTTTTGGAAAACTACAAGTTGAACTTTGTTTGTTCAAAGTTACAGGGAGGGAAAGAAGCAAACCTACCAGACTTGGCATGTCCAGAAATCGTGGATATTCACGCAGTATTTCTGCAAGGGTGGGTGATTCCCTCATAATCCATGCTCTGCGCTGGGAGAATGTTTTCTCCATGCCAGACTTGATTGCTGAAAGGTTTTCTGAAGAGGGTTGCAACCTTTTGATCAAGGTGACCCACTCATTTGTGGTGTTGTCATTTTCATTCTCAGTTGCACTAGATGTCTGTGCTTCCCCCCGGTCGCTGGTCACTTTTCGTTTCCTGTAGCATCTTTCATCTTGTTGCAGATTCCGTTGAAGGTTACGCAGTTTGGTTTCTAGGAACCCATTGAATCATAGAAATGCTCCTGATAAAGAAAACACGTTTTTCAATCAGCTGAAAACTTTTCAGAAATTCAGAAGAAATATACAAGGAAATACAAGTGAATCTGTTATTTTGGACCCCAATAGAAAACTGATATGTTTCACTTGTTTACTTACAAATCCCTCCCCTTGTCCATCCATCTGGATAGTCAGAGATGGGAAGGTGGCAATGATGCTCTTCGCTAAAGCCAGCTTGTCTCCATTAAGAGGATAACTGGGGGAAAAAAAGAAAAACACCACCACTCATTCTCAGTCATTACTCAATCTACCGTACTCCTACAAAAACAGAAGATCACATTTACTTGAAAGTGAAACATGAAGAATTTTTTTAGAAGTCTCTTTTTCATCTTGAAAAGTTGTTACAAGGACTTTGACAGATTCCTGATTGTCAAATGAGAACTGAAATGGGAATACACAAAACAATACTTAGAATATTTTTTGTAGACCATAGACGTGCAAAAATGCTTCATTTTGTTGGATTTTAATTTAAAACACCATTATAATCAAAAAATCCACACAACTAAGTAAATTTGTTGGTTACAGTTGTCTTAATAATAATGTTACACAGAAAAGTATTTTTCCTGAACTCTACTTAGATTATGATTCAATGAATGATGTCATGAATGCTAATGTGTTTCATCACTACAAAATAACCTTTTTGTTTGTATAAGATGTAAGCCTAAAAGACAGCTTGCTAGCCTGAGTGTTTAAAAATGTGCTGTTCGTAGAATAAAAAAAAAAAACTGACGTTTTGTGTACAGTGCCTGCCTTTGTATATAATACCTGCTGAATATTGTATGCCAGTGCGATTTAAAATCCACAACACACTTGGAAATGCTACTCAATGCATTAGGAAGGCACTTAGAAATATTTAGGAGCATACTGACATTTGAGTAATCTCAGATTGCTTATGATTTCCTTAATATAATGAGCATTATTAGGTCATGTTTATTGAATACTACCGTTAAATCGACAGTATAAAAGGACAAGCGTTGCATTTGCTGTTTGTAATATTCCCTGCAGGACCGCGTATGACTCGACCATATCACTGCACACACGTTAGCATAACGCTAAAACATGTTGCTATGGCTTTTTACGCCTGCTGAGTTTTACCGCAGCTCAGCTTAAGGACGCCTGCCATCTTGAATTTTCAATTAGTTCACCAAATCACTGAAAAAAACACGACCTTTCTTAGCAGCCGTTAGCTGCTCCAAGCATTGCTTTTAGAACCTCTTAAAGACAGTAACCTTCAACCTGGAATAAAATGGCACGAAAAAATATAGGGTATTTTCCAGATTATAAAAACTGTAAAATTTAATGTAAAGCGAACTAATTTGGTAAAAAACATGTAAACTTAATGTATGACTTCTGGTAATTATCAGAAGAGAATGAATATGAATTGCAGGTGTTGTAGACAAATAAAAAAGTGTTGTTGACTAAAACTTCTACCATCCCCCTTTAACCTTTAAATTATTTTAAAATTGTACCCTCTTCAATAAACTTTGGAGAAAAAAAACAACTACTGTACAGCAAACCCTACCAATTTAGAACCCAGCAGCTCCCTGTGCCATAATGATAATGAGCTAGCTAGCTAACTTTGACATGAAACCCAGCAGAACTTTTCAGATTACTAATACCCAGTCATAACACTAAAAATACACCATAATTATTTTTCAACTATTAATTCTACATATTCCCAAAAGACTAACATGATACCATTGCGTTAAAACAAATTCAAAGTACATATTACTTACCGAAGTGTCAAATTACAGACGACGCAGCCTCCATCTTTGCCTCCTTTGTTAGTCCGTAAGGCGGGAAAAACTCCCTCCTTTTTCTGGTGGCTTAGTCCCGCCCACTTGTGCAGACTTCAGGTTGCTCCTCTCAAACCAACACACTGTATGTGTTGAAATATTCAACACATACAGTGTGTTATACTTTTGTTGCAGTTTTAACATATTGTGTGTTGAAATTAACACAAAATGATTGTACAGCCACACATCCAGGCTGTCATATTGTTAAGTTTGCAGATGATACAGCTGTGGTGGGATGCATCACAGATAATGATGAATCCAGCTACAGACAGGAGGTGGAACATCTGGAGAGCTGGTGCAAAGAGAACAACCTTCACATGAATGTGAAGAAGACGAAGGAGATGATTGTGGACTTCAGAAGGAACAAACACACCCACACCCCACTGTATATAGGTGGATCTGCGGTGGAGGTGGTCTCCAGCTACAAATACCTGGGTGTACACATGAATGATAACCTCAGCTGGAGCAATAACACCACCAGCCTGATCAAGAAAGGTCATCAGAGACTCTACTTCCTCAGACGGCTGAGACGAGCCGGTCTGAGAAGCTCAGTCCTCACCTCGTTCTACAGGTGTGCAGTGGAGAGCGTCCTGTGCTCCAGCATCAACGTGTGGCATGGAGGCTGCACAGTTGCAGAGAGAAAAGCTCTACAGAGAGTGGTGAAGGCTGCACAGAAGTCTGTGGGAGTCAGTCTCCCCACCATCACAGACATTTACACCTCCAGATGCAGAAAAAGAGCCACCTGCATCATGAAAGACCTCACTCACCCAGCACACTCACTCTTTGCACCACTCCCCTCGGGACGGAGGTTGAGGAGCATCAAATGTAGAACCACTAGACTGAGAAACAGCTTCTACCCTGAGGCTGTCAGACTCATGAATAAATAAATAATAAGAATAAACACTGCAAAATGTCACATCATACTGATACTGATCTGTTTCTTGTTGCTGCGTTCATCTGTGACCATCTGCTCATGTTCGTGCTGCTGTTTATAATGATGTTTTTCTACTACATTAGGGCTTAGTGTATTACTAGCTGATGTGATGTCTCTCTTAGTTAATCCTAGATGTTATTATTGTTTTCTCTTGCATTTGTTGTTGGATGTAACTGGGACCCTGTGTACATAATCTCGTTTTCAACACATGTACTACATGCAGTGCAAATGACAATAAATTCTCTCTGACTCTGACTCTCTGAAAATGTGCTTCAAATGTAATGACACATTTTTTGCGTTGTTTTTTAACACATCTCTTATAAGAGTGTACATGAAAATGTCTTTCCAGAACACCTGAGTATGAGAACAGTCCCAGAAGAGATGGATGATGGTCTCCTCAGAGCTGTGGCAGAGTGAACACATTGGGTCTACGTTTGGACGGTACTTGGAGATTATATAGTTTACAGGATAACATTTATGCAGAATCTTTAGGGACACTTCTCGAATCTTATTAGTTATAAAGTATTTTCTAGGTAACAACCAAACATCTTTCCAACAGATATCATTAAATAAATTATCCCAGAAGAATATAGAAGCAGGTTTACTAATGCTGTCTCTAATTATTAATTCTCTAATACATTTGTTATTAGTTTTTTCACTTAAAAAAGGGTCAGAGTTACCAATGAATAATTCTTCAGTTAAATAGTTCGTGCTGTTGTGTACAGGATTTGACATCAACATTTTCACACCAGATGGAATTGCATCAAAGACAATTGCAAATTCTTTTGGTAGTACTGGAAAGTTATACGTAGTTAAAAATTCACTGTAAGAGTAAGTGTTGCCGTCTTTGTTGAATAACTGATGTACATGAACTATTCCTCTGTCAAACCAATTTTTAAAGAAAATAGATTTATGTTTAAAACAAATGTCTTTGTTATTCCAGATATAGTATTTGTGTGGAGAGAAATTGTGTTTGTGAACCAGAGTCCAGCATAAAAACAGCTGTTTGTGGAAGTTGGAGAGTTTGATCGGAATTTTGTCAATGTTGTAATTACACCTTAAAATAAAAGATAGACCACCCAATGCTTCAAATACATGTGTTGAAATGAAGTTCCACAAAGAGTTTGGATTTAAGAGATATCTTTTGATCCATTTAATTTTAAAGGAGGAGTTTAGAGTCTGTAAGTCTAATACATTAAACCCACCAGAGCACAGCTTATTTATCATAACATTTTTTCGGATTAGATGAACCTTTTTTTTCCAAATAAAATCAAACAATGTTTTATCCACTTTTGAAATGATGTCCTTGGGAACCTCAAGGGCAGAGGTCGCATAAACCAAACTGGAGAGACCTTCAGCCTTAGAAAGTAATACACGACCGGAGATGGATAAATCTCTCTGTACCCATAAATTGAATTTTTTTTGAATTACAGTAACAAGGGGATTAAAGTTATCACTTAATCTTTGGTCCTCCTCTTTTATAATATAGATACCAAGATATTTAACTTTGTGTTTTACTGGAATTCCTGAGATCTCTGTGTCATGACATGTTTTAATAGGGAGTAATTCACATTTAGATAAGTTAAGGTTGAGACCTGAGGCTGCAGAAAATTCACCAAGCAGCTCAACAGCACACTTTACTTGAGAGCAATCTTTTAGAAATAGAGTTGTGTCATCTGCCAGTTGGCTCAGACATATTTCTCTACCAGCAATCTGAATACCTTTTATGCAGCTGTTTTTAATGAAATGTGCTAAAATCTCCATAGGAAGAAGAAACAAAAATGGAGAAATTGGACAACCTTGTCTAATTCCACGCTCAACATTAAATCTGCCAGAGGTTCCATGAGCTAGTTTAATTGAGCTATTGCCTCCAGCATAAAGGGTGCGCACTGATTTCTTAAAGTGCTCACCAAAACCGAACAGATCCAAAGTTTTAAATAAAAAATCATGTTCCAGTGAGTCAAACGCTTTATGGAAGTCAAGAAAGAGAACAAAACTATTTTCAGATATTAAATCTGCGTAGTCTAATAAATCTAAGATAAGCCTTATATTATCAATTATGTGTCTTCCCGCCATAAAACCATTTTGAGTTTCCCCAATAACATCATGAAGTACTTTTTTCAATTTATTTGCTAAACATAATGCTAAAATTTTATAATCATTATTTAATAATGTGATGGGGCGCCAGTTATCTAAAACTAATACATCTTTTTGTGGTTTTGGGATGAGTGTAATTAAGCCTTGGCATAGAGTGGACGGTAATTGTTCTTTATCTATACTTTCTCTAAAAACATTCAGCAAAAAGGGAGCAAGTTCTTCCGTGAATAGTTTGTAAAATTCAGAAGTTAGCCCATCAGTACCTGGAGATTTATTTAATTTAAGTTTTTTAATAGCCTCTGAGATTTCTGTAAGCGTAATGGGAGAGTCACAAATTGATTTTTTGAAATCTCCAATTGTCTTAATATTACCTAGATTGTTAAAGAAATCATTCATATGAACAGGTGAAATGGTTGAGGTATATAGTTTTTTATAGAAGTTCTCACACATTTTAGATAGTTCTTTTGGATCTTCTATGATATCACCATTTGAAGAGAGTCTATTTATACTATTTTTATTTTGCCTTTGTTTTTCTAGCTTAAAAAAATAGCTAGAATTTTGCTCACCCTCCTCTAACCATTTCGCTCTTGAACGTACAAATGCACCTTTAGCTTTATTGATATATAATTGATCAAGTTTTAGTTGTGAGGTTAGGAGATCTCCCAGCTGGCATTTTGACGTCTAGTCACCGTTGAATCAACATCTGACGGTCGTGTTGAATAACCGTTGAATTTTGTGTTGATTTTGCAAATCTAATCAACGTTGAAGTAGCAACATCATTTCTACGTCAGATTCTCAACGTTGAAATCAACGTTGAAGTAGCAACATCATTTCTACGTCAGATTTCTCAACATAGGTGAATTTGCCAACGTTTATTCAATATTGATTTTGGTTTAGATTTTGCAAATCTAATCAACGTTGAGGTAGCAACGCCATTTCCACGTCAGATTTCTCAACATATTAAGTCCTGCATTTTAACAGTTTGACACAAAAATACATTTTGATCACTGTTTCAAGTATTGAGGTGCTGATGTGATCTCATCATATAACAGTGCCACCCTAATTGGACTTGTCTATTTTCACTATGAACATAGCAATCACAAAAATGTCTGAAAAATAATTTAATCTACATTACATGTTTACAACACAGTCAGCTAGGAAGAATCCAACACGAGACCAGAAATTTAGAAAACTGCTTTATTGTCTTAGACAATAATAATAAAAAAAAAATGGCCCAAACATTGGGCAACACTGAAAGGAATTCTTGTCCATTTCTGCTTTTAAAGCACTTAAATCAATTTTAAATATTTATATACAGATTTCCTGTAAAATCAAAAAGATAAAGAAGATGTGGGCACTCAGCCTGGGTACAGCTGCTACTGGACCCCCAGGGTGTCTTTGGTGAACCTGTAGCCAGGACGCGTCTCATACCCAGGAAAGGGACTGCCTGTCTTGGCCAAGGCTGACTGATCTGTTTAAAAAATAAACACAAAAGAAGAACATTTCTACAGCAGCTATTGTAAATGGTGGTATAATTTTAAGCAGTGGGAATGATAATTTTGCACCACAATTTTTAGCTTAACTGGGGCGAAAAAAGAAAAATGAACATGTGACATTTGCTGAAGTCAGTAAAAGTTGTTCAGACTAAGCAACGTGCTGCATTTATACTGTCAATATTATACTTTTGACCACAATTTACCTTTGTCCACGAGAGGAAGACCTCGACCTCCAACGCCGCCTCTGAGAAAGGGACTGTCTTGGCCAGGTCTGACTGATCTGTTTAAAAAATAAACATAAAAGAAGAAAATTTCTACAGCAGCTAATGTAATGGTAGTATAACAGTGGGAATGATAATTTTGCACCACAATTTTAGCTGAACTGAAAAAAAGAACATGAAATTTGCTGAAGTCAGTAAATCTACTAATATTTTCTTCCACCTAGAAGAGTTGTTGTTCAAACTCAGCCTTTTTACAGTGCTTCATTTATACTGTCAATATTATACTTTTGACCACAATTTACCTTTGTCCACGAGAGGAAGACCTCGACCTCCAACGCCGCCTCTGAGAAAGGGACTGTCTTGGCCAGGTCTGACTGATCTGTTTAAAGCATGCAACAGCAAAATTGGTACACATCGCATCGTGAGTTAGATGAATTGTTACATCTCTAATTTTGATCATATTTAAATTAAATACCTTTGATCATTAGAAAGAGACTCAGAGGGACTCCTGCTACCATTGCATCCCAAGATTTGAGATTGAGTGCTTGAGGGGATGTCCATCGGGGTTCTTTCTGCATTTTAGAGGGTTTAAACATAAGTGTTAATATGTCAAAAATGTAAATTACTTTACACAAGGTTTCCAAGTACCCCAAGGGGTACGTGTACCCCCATTTGAGAAACAGTGGAATACTAAACTTAAAAATATTTGATACTCAAAGACAAAACGGGTCTCACACAAATACATACCAAAATGAGCATTTGTCGTTTGTGGAGGAGTAGGCAGTATAGGGGATAATTAAGTTTTATCGTTTAATGTTAAACATATTTCTGAGACATTTTAGGCTTAGTGGCCTAACAGAGCAGACAAAAACATTAACACTAACACTGGACTGTTGTCTGCTAAATGAGGTGGTTGAAAAAAAAAGAGCTGGAGTTTAATGTTTTTGTCTGCTCTGTTAGGCACTGTTTCTCAAATGGGGGTACACGTACCTTCTCTGACCCCGGTCTCTATGCGTGTGTGTTGGTCTGCTGAAGGCGTGGACAGATGCAGCAGAGGCCCCGCTCCCGGAAGGAAGTCGTTGTTTGGGTCCTCAGCGTAGATACGAGCCTCAAACGAGTGGCCCCTCAGGGTTATGTCGTCCTGGAGGGGCAGGGCAGGGGCTCCCCTGCTGCCACCTGGAAGAGATTTTTATTACAAAATAAACTAAACTTTTAGTATAAGTTATGGTTTCCAGAGAGTTTTCAGCTCTCCGTCTCACCCTGAGCTGCCACTCCACCAGGTCGGTTCCAGTGATCATCTCGGTGACGGGATGCTCCACCTGCAGCCTCGTGTTCATCTCCATGAAGTAGAAGTTGTGCTGAGCGTCCATTACAAACTCCACAGTACCTGCAGGAATGGATCACAACATTTGTAGTGGGTGTGTGTAATAAGTCGCTGTGGTGGGAGGAGTTTAGCTTTGCGTGTCTTCACCTGCTCCAACGTAGCTCACGGCTTTAGCTGCTCTGACAGCTGCCTCTCCAAGTTTCCTCCGAACCTCAGGGCTTATCCCAGGCTGAGAAAGTCCAGGTGGAAATATGGAGGAAGGTAAAGGATAAACATGTTCACAAGTGTCTATAAAACATATCCACATAATTTAAACCTCAGGTGAAGAAGGTGCTGGTAACCTGTTGTGATTCATGAAAAAAGCTTCAAAACAAAATGCTTCTTAAGATCCCTCACACTTTTGAAGCCTCACTGACCACAAAAAGCTGCCTGCAGTTAAATCCCAAAGTTGCTACAATCTTAAGGGAACAGAGATTTTTGTAAAACCACAGTACAAAACCAGATTAAAGGGACGATCTACTTCAATACAGGGAATTGGATTGTGGAATGGTTTGGAAAATGATGTAAAAAAAAAAAAAGCTAATTCAATGTTTATGTTTAAGAGAATGATCAAAACTAAATTGTTGAAAAAACACATAAATTAGTTAAATGTGAAATGTACTAGAAATTGAAAATTGGGATGAGTTATTCATTTTGTTCTGTTATTTATAGATGATTATTGTTTGAATTGATTTTTCAATTGATTGTTTTAAAAAAGGGGCAGGTATAATAAGATTCTTCTTCTTTCTGCTACCTTTCATTTTATGTTTTGTTTTCATACAATATGTGAAATTGTTTTGCGTTTTAATTTAAAATGAATAAATTAAAATAAATAAATAAATCATGTTTTTACTCAAATAATTCACGGGACTAAAAACAAATACTGTATTAAGAAGAAAATAATGTCACAATTACACACCGATGGAAGGATTACTTCACAAAAAGTACCTCAACTTCAAGTCCGGATCTTTGAATTTAAAATGTCTCATGTGACAAAGATGCTGAATATAAACCCTCTGTTTTGATTAAACCGTGTCAAACGGACATCTGTTTTAAATGTAAACAGCTGTGAACTCCACTCACCCCTGGAGCTTCCTCTATGATCTTCTGATGTCTCCGCTGGACGCTGCAGTCCCTCTCAAACAGATAGACGGCGTTACCGTGCATGTCTCCAAACACTTGAACCTCTACATGTCTGCCAACAACACACAGCGAGACATTTGAAAACTTGCTAGTTCTTCAAAGACCAAATCAAACAGTCCTCTGAGCGTACCTGGGATCCTCTACGAACTTCTCAATAAGCATGACGTCATCATTGAAGGACTTCCTGGCTTCACGTCTCGCTGACTCCAGCTGTTCGATGAAGTCCGAGTCTGACCGGGCGATACGCATTCCCTAAAACACGCAAGGTTCAAATCAAGCTCGTGGAAGTTATGCTATCAAAGTTATTTCAGTTCTTCTCTGCGTCCTTTCACCTTCCCTCCTCCTCCACGGACTGCCTTGATCATCACAGGATAACCAATCTTTGCAGCCTCTGCCTGCAGCCTCTCGTTGGTTTGGTCCTCTCCATGGTAACCACCTATGATTGGCACCCCAGCAGCTGACATGATGTGTTTGGATGTGCTGAGACAAGAAAAAAAAAAAACTTGCATTATAACTTTTGGAAAAAAATGTCTACAGTTGCAAAGACGCTCAGTCCTCATCAGAAAAACTCAAAAATATGTGTTTCAGGAAGGTGGGTCACCTCTTGATGCCCATGTCTCGGATGGCTGAAGAAGGCGGTCCGATGAAGATGATTCCTTCCTGTTTACAAGCTTCTGCAAACTCTGTGTTTTCTGACAGGAAGCCATAACCAGGATGGACTGCCTGTAAACACAAACGTGTAACGTTTAATGAAGAGAAAGGTGGAAATTATTATTTTTTTAAAGATGGAGGATGAAACGTTCTTTATGACTTTAAGGAGAAAAAGTGGCCTGAGTGTCGTGTTCCTCACATGGGACCCTGACCTCCTGGCCACTTCTAAAACTTTCTCCATGGAGAGGTAACTCTGTTGGGAAGGAGGCGGCCCGATGTGGTAGGCCTCATCTGCCTACACACGAAGCAGAAGAACAGTTTGAGTTCCTAACAGGGTTCTGGCATCTGTTTAGACAAATACCCATGAAGCGGGTGTGAAATGTGCTGGGTGACTCTGCACATTCTCCATCAGCAGATTAATATTACACCCTCTGCTTAGTTCATGTAACATTAACATTTATCTTTGTGTGACCACAGCCAATGCTGACTGATATAAGAGGGGGAACAATGTTTTTTTTTTTTTTTAAAGCACATGATTAAAAAAAAAGTCATTGATCGATGGGCAGTATGGGGGATAAGTTTTATCGTTTAATGTTAAACATATTTCTGAGACATTTTAGGCTTAGTGGCCTAACAGAGCAGACCACAAAAAACATTAAACTCCAGCTCTTTTTTTTCCAACCACCTCATTTAGCAGACCATCACAATACAACAGCCCAGTGTTAGCGCGGGATAGCGCTAACACTGGGCGCTATCCCGGGCGGGATAGCTAGCTAGCTAGCCCGCGCTAATACTGGACTGCTAGCCCCTACACTACATGCGTTCCGCTCCGGTCCGACCTCCGCAGCAAATACGCACTCATTATCAACTGTTGGCTCCGCACGGCGGCTCACCGCCAGTGTAGCTAGCTCGGACAGTAGCTAGCAGACGGTAGCATGCGGTCCGAGCTAGCTAGCTCGAAAAAAATCTCGAAGCTCGAAATATACAGCTCAAAAATATCGGCGCACAGCTTAGCCGTTGGTAAATTCTGCTGTTGACTGTATGCCCCCAAAATAATCGTTCAAAGTTTGTCAGGGTTTATTAACTAATGTGATAGATTTACAAAACTTTACTTACTGTTGTTGTAGCAAAGCCTCTGTGACCAAGAGACAATGCATCCACTCAACGCATGCGCACACCGTTCTGTTCTTCTTCTTCTTCTCTCTTCTTCTTCTTCTTCTTCTTCTTCTTCTTCTTCTTCTTCTTCTTCTTCTTCTTCTTCTTCTTCTTCTTCTTCTTCTTCTTCTTCTTCTTCTTCTTCTTCTTCTTCTTCTGTGAGGTTTTACGGCAGTTTACAACCTTCCGGTGTATTACCGCCATCTAGTGCGCACACCGTTCACCATACAAAAAAAAAAAAGTTCCGAAAAGACGCCGGGAGAAAATAAAAAGGGTTGAAGAACTCAAACATTAGATTCATAGTTGAGGTTTCAACATTGAATCAGTATTCATGTGTCAACACTTTTCCAACGTTAATTAATCAACATTGATTGGATGTTGGAACAAGGTTATTTTTCAACTAACATATTCCAGCAAAATCTTTTAGTCACGTTTGTGAAAAATAATGTTGATAATACATACAACTCAAAACTGGTTTATATTTCAAAGGTGAATCCATAGTGAGTTAACAACACCATTTCAATGGTTTGGTGTTCAACATTGTTTTGATGTTGAATGAATGTTTTTTCTTAAACTGACGCTATTTCAACCATATTTAAACGTTTAATGTCGGTCGAATGCCAGCTGGGCAGCGGGGGTAGGGCGGGTAGGGAGCTGAACGAGGACTTCTGGTATCGTTAACCTTAATCTTCGGATAATTATTGGCAAAATCTTGACAATTTTACTAAGGTCTCAGCCGAGGCTGAGTTAAATTTTTTTTTTATTTTTTTTTTAAGGTTCTCATTCGGGCTGAATGAAGAAGAGATAGTTTCACCTCGGTCAAGGGGTTTTATAGACCGAGGGGTGGGCCCATCCGGTAGGTGGGCGTGGACTAAAAGGTTTTCAGTAGGCGCTGACGCGCGAGGGAGGATTCCAATAGGAGCTAAAGGGCGAGCTATACGACGTTAGAACTGAACTTTATTATTCTAGAATATGTGTTGATTGAATACTAATCCTTCTTAAACTACATCAGATGGGTCTAAATTCAGTGAAATATTGACAAGTTGCCATGGGAACACAGCAACTAAAGTATGTAGAGCTGAAGAGCCGATCAGTTCAAGGTCTTATTTTGAAGAGCAGCAGCTAACGGAAGTGATGTTCTCCCTGCACCGGAAGTTGCTCAGTTCTTACGGTATTTGTTGTTCTGCTCCGTAGCTACGAGCTGAAGGCCTTTTCCACCATAGATAATATATATATACACATATATAACTATGTTTTCCACCGTAACAAGTGGATTGTTAGTTCAGCCTATGTTCCCACGGGGATATATTTGGGTGTGACACAGGCTGAGAAGGGGGAAATGCTCTCGTCATGTAGTTCTGCTACAATAATGTGTATAGTAAGCAACAATACTGCTTTAACCGTCCATTCTGTATAGTTGGGTGAAGACAGAACAGAATGTAACATGGTGGCAGCGGTCATGAAGTCAGCCAAAGTAAGTTTGTGGCATTAAACAGTTTGTGCCGAGCCATGAAGAGCTGAAGGTGTTGCTAACTTGTTAGCCTAGCCCTGGAGTTGGAGCAGCTGGCCAGTGTGAAGACGAAGGAGGAGCAGACGAGAACAATAGAAGTCACAATGGAAGGTCTCACCTCCTACACTTTGTTTGGATTCAGCCAACTTAGCAAAGACCTGGAAAAGTTGGAAAGAGGAGTTTACACTGTATGTGGACCTCACTATGCCCGACGCAGAGGAAACAACTAAAGTGAAGTTGTTCAACTACCTTCTTGGAGAGAGGGGGGGAGAACTTTTGACAACATTGATGAGCAGTTCTACAGCTGCAAGGAGAACAGTGAGTTCAATGATGACACTGTTTGACAACCATTGCAATCCTAAGCTGAATGAGACTGTTGAGCGTTACAAGTTCTTTGTCAGAGACCAAGGACAAGATGAGAATATTGATAAATATGTTATGGATTTAAGAGTTCTGGCCAACACCTGCAATTTTGGCGACATTAAGGATTCACTGATAAGAGACCGCATTGTTTGTGGGACAAATAGCTCTGCAATGAGGGAAAGACTGTTAAGAGAAGAAAACTTAACTCTGGACAAGTGTATGCAATTATGCAGAGCTACTGAACTGTCAAAAGAGAACAGCAAAACCATACAAGGGCGAGTGGTGGAGGAAATACATTCCATGAAAAAGAGTCTGAGACGAGACAAACGGGATGAGATTAATTGTAAATTTTGTGGACACACACATGAGAAAAATAAACACAAATGTCCAGCTTATGGGAAGTTGTGGAACGTCACATCCGCCTTAAAACCCGGAAGAGTAAAGGAGGTCTATGAAGAGACACAGGACACAGACAGTGTCCAGCACGAGGAGGAGACACGCCATACGACTCAGCAGAGGTGGGTGAGGGGAGTGAACTTCGTTGTGGTTTTGGTATAATCTGGATTGTGAGTGGATCAAGATGGCTAGTAGTAGTGGGGGTTATCAGAAGATGAAAATATGGATATCAAGTCAAAGTCAACTTTATTGTCAGAACTGCAATATGTACAGGACATACACAGGACCGAAATTGCGTTTCTCTCAGTCCCTCGGTGCAACAGTAACCATCTAAACACTAAACACTAAAACATTTAATAAACATAAGCATAAAATAGTAAAAGTGTAACACTGTCCTGAGTTTTTTCATAATAGTATAAAAGTATGAAAATTTACACCAACACTGAAACACCAAACACCCCTAAAACACCAAACACCCAATGAACATAAGCATAAAATGAAATAATAAAAGTGTAATACTGTCCTGAGTTTTTGCATAGTAGTATAAAAAGTATAAAAAGTATATCTATAAAATAAACTGAAGGTTCTAGCATTGACATTTGCAAAGAGTGGCACAGCAGCATATAAGTTAATGTACACAGTATATGTATGAGGTAGTTGATGTTGGTATAGAGGCAAAGTGGCATATGCAGTGAGGCACATAAGGCACATTTGGCATCCTTAGATAAGGCTAGTCAGAGAATGCTGTATATGTATCTGCAGTAGTGTAGATAAAAGTAGTGTAAATGTAAACAGTAGTAATAAATGTAAAGCAGTAGTAATAAATGTAAACAGTATTAATAAATGTAAACAGTGAATGTAAACAGTAGTATGACTATAGGCAGTAATGTAATACAAACATTAGTGCAAATATGAGAAGTAGTGCAAACTGAATGAACACATGACCGAGAGTTTAGTGAATAACCCGTTTGATGACACAGAGTCCAGTGTTAAAATCTTTGTGTTGTGTGGTAATGTGTGAGAAAGTTTTTTGTGTTAAGGCAGTTCAAATGGGAGGGGAGGCAGAGCAGGCAGAGTGTTTAGCATCCTGACTGCCTGATGAACAGAGCTGTCTCTCAGTCTGCTGGTTCGAGCCTGGAGACTCCTCAGTCTCCTCCCTGATGGCAGCAGTCTGAAGCAGCTGTGTAGTGGGTGTGTGGGATCACCTGCCATGCAGAGGGCTTTCCGAGTGAGGCGGTTGCTGTGTAAGTCCTGCAGTGAGGGGAAGGAGGTGCCGACGATCTTCTCAGCTGCTCTCACGATGCGCTGGAGGCTCTTGCGGCAGGATGCAGTACATGCACCAAACCACAGTGATGCAGCTGGTCAGGACACTTTCTATGGCACCCCTGTAGAAGGTGCACATGATGGGGGTTGAAGCTCCAGCCCTTTTCAGCTTGCGGAGAAAGTAGAGACGCTGGTGAGCCTTCTTGGCCAGTGATGCAGTGTTCCTGCTCCAGGACAGGTCCTTTGAGACATGCACTCCCAGGAACTTGGTGCTGTCCACTCTCTCCACTGCGGTGCTGTTGATGGTCAGAGGGGCATGTTGGGCATCCCTCTTCCTGAAGTCCACAACAATCTCCTTTGTCTTCTCCACGTTGAGAGTGAGATTGTTGTGTCCGCACCACAAGGCCAGGCGGCTCACCTCGTTCCTGTAGTCCGTCTCATCGTTGTTGCTGATGAGACCCACCACTGTTGTGTCGTCCGCAAACTTGATGAAGTGGTTGGAGCTGTATGATGGTGTGCAGTCGTGTGTTAGCAGGGTGAATAGAAGGGGGCTCAGCACACATCCTTGTGGGGCCCCTGTGTTCAATGTGATGGTGCTAGATGTGTTACTCCCGACCCGTACTGTCTGTGGTCTCCCGGTCAGGAAGTCTAGCAGCCAGTTACACATTGAGGTGTTCAGCCCCAGACTGTCCAGTTTAAGGATGTCTGGAGCATGAAATTAGACAGGCCCATATTAACAAAGAGAATGTGATATAATAATAATAATAATAATGAATTCAATTTATAACGCACTTTTCATTAATGAAAATCTCAAAGTGCTATCAGTCTTCTTGGATGTGGAAAAGGCTTATGACATGTTGTGGAAAGAAGGGTTGTTGATTAAAATGAAACGGGTATAAGGGGTAGAATATATAGGTGGACATTTATTTTTTATTTTTACTGAAATAAATATCTGAGTAAAAATAGGAGGGGAAATAAGTTCAAAGTATCAAGTTGAAAATGGTACTCCCAAGGCAGTATAATAAGTCCTATATTATTATAATGATTAATAATATGTTAAATAATATAGATAAATCTTTTGGTGTTTCATTATTTGCAGATGACGGTATTGTTTGGAAGAGGGGGAAAAATATAGCATTTATAAATAGGAAAATACAAGAGGCATTAAATAGGGTAGAAGCTTGGGCGTTCGAATGGGGATTTAGATTCTCGACATCTAAATCTAAATTTGTTGTTTTCACAAATAAAAAAGTAAACATTAATGCAAACCTTAAACTGTATGGGGATGTTATAGAAAAGGTAGATCAGATTGGGATGACTTCCGGCTGAATGGCGGTGGGATAAGTTGTGTTCAGGTGCGCTCCTGCGGAACTGGCCTGTTTTCCAACTAATGCCTGGCACTTTCTTCCGATTTTGACCGCAAACAATAGACAACTTACACATTCAACGCATATCTCCTGTTCGATCGCCAAAATGCCACCAAAGCCTGCTAAAGGAGCTAAAGGAGTAAGTTCGATCGATGCTCACCTGTGGCCTGCTCCTCGTGT
>JBBPBX010045211.1:0-27117 GCA_038048925.1 Garcialebias charrua
GCAACAACAGTCATTCTACACACAACCATCCGATGCTGTCTGGCCACGCTCTCCCCTGCTACAACCTTACAGTCTCCAATCTCCCTCAGGTTTCCTCTTCTACACAGAATGTAGTCGACCTGTGTACTCCTTCCTCCACTCTTATAGGTCACTCTATGTTCCTCCCTCTTTTGGAAATAGGTATTGACTATAGCCATTTCCATTCTCTTGGCAAAATCCACCACCATCTGTCCTTCCTGGTTTCTTTCCTTGACACCAAACCTACCCATCACTTCCTCATCCTCTGTTTCCTTCACCAACATGTCCATTCAGGTCTGCTCCAATCACCACTCTTTCCTCCCTGGGAATACTCTCTATCACTTCATCCAAATCTTTCTCCTCCCCATCACATCCAACCTGTGGAGCATAAACACTGATGATGTTTATCATCAGACCTTCTACTTCTACCTTCAGACACATCACCCTATCTGACACTCTCTTCACCTCTACTACATTCTTTGCCAACTCCTCCTTCAGGACCACCCCTACTCCATTTCTCTTTCTATCCACACCATGGTAAAACAGTTTGAACCCTGCTCCAATACTGCGAGCCTTGCTGCCCTTCCACTTGGTCTCTTGGACACATAAAACATCTACCTTCCTTCTCTGCATCATGTCAGCCAGCTCTCTACCTTTGTCTGTCATTGTCCCCACATTTAGAGTTGCAACCCTCAGTCCTACATTCTTCACTTTCCTCCTCTCCCTCTGTCTCCTGACACGTTTTCCTCCTCGGGGTCTTCCACTAACAGTAGCACAATTTCCACCGGCACCCTGTTTGTCAACAGCACCGGTGGTGGTCGTTGTTAACCCGGGCCTCGACCGATCCGGTATGATTTCACTTTGATGAACTCAAATTATGGTTTTGGCAAAAGTGTTTTACATCGGATGAACTTCCTGACACAACCCTCACCATTTACCCGGGCTTCTGACCGGCACAAGAGATACACCGTCATGTGCTCCCTAGTGGCTGGTTTATATCGTCAAAAATCAAATATTGGGCATCCCTAATTTTATCATTATATTATTGGGGGCTGCCATTGCATGTAAATGCATGGAAGCCACCTATTGTTATCCTGCTCGAACGTGTGTCTACATTTCGTCGAGCATTAATGCGGCCCGAACCACAATGTCTACCCCCACAAAAGTTATATCAAAACGACTGGCTCGGCCCCCTGATGTGTGCTATTACTTTTATTGGCATTTCGAGTTACCATGGCAACGTAATTTGCGAACAAAGACGTAATGAATCTCCAAATCCAGGAACTAGTTGGTTACTGCCCACTTATTATTCTACACCAGAAAAAGTTATCTTTTTCAACTTTAATACGGACCGAACCACAAAGTGAACCCCCACAAAAGTTATATCAAAACGACCGGCCCGACTCAGAGATGTGTGCTATTACTTTTATAAGCAATCGGAGTTACCATGGCGATGTATTTTGCTAACAAAGTTGCCATATTTCCCCATTGAAAATGAATGGGAGAACACTCCTCACACAAACTGCTGCTGTCAAGTCACATGATTTAGAATCTGATGAAAACATACTCACTGTTGGTACTGTTTGAAACTCATAGAAAGTATTTATCAGATGTATCTCTAGAACTGATTAACATTTGGAGCCATTTTGATTCAAGATGTCCGACAACAGCCTGGCAGCCCCCGTCAAAGTTTCTCCAGGAACTTTCTAGTTTAAAAATACTATTTTTGTTTGTTTTTTTATGAAAAATTCTAATCCATAAATTCACCAATAAATAATCAGAATGAGGCAAAAAAATTGTTTAGACAAAGTTGTGTTGTCCCCTTCTTAACTTCACTTCTACCCTCCTTCCCCTTTTTTCCTCTCCTCCTTTGAGTCACCCCCTCTCTTTCCTTCTTCTCTAGGTTTCACTTTCCATACTCATTTATTCTGCCCACTGCTGCTATAATAGGCCATTATGCCCAGGGGTAGGCATTATTACAGCGTTACCCTCTAGGCTAATTGGGCTTGAGCCCACAATGACATCAGTATCACTTGAACACAGATACACAAGCATTCCCCGTGCACACATTTCTTCTTCTTTATTCTGTTATTAGTATCTCTTAAACAGCCACACTGCCTTCGGGCTTTAAAAGCACAGCAGGAGCTCAGACTTGATGGCAGAAATACTGGAGAGAAACCGTTAAAACTGGGGGACACCTTTGATCAGCTAAATGGAAATATTGTTGCATTACATAAACCTATTTAATTAAAGTAAATTTATGTTTATTTAATTTGAAATGAGCTTTGGTCTTTTAATGTGAGAAGATACAGACTCTGAGGGGGAGAGCAAGAAAAAACAGAGATTTTCAAACAAAAATATTCTGTTAATTTTCTGTTTGCCTGTGGTGGTAATTCGTTAATGAGCCTTTTGAGCAAGATGCGACTCAAATTTAAATAATACGCTTTTGCTTGGAGGTAAAATCAAATGATTTTCAGTGAATCCAGTGATGTTTTTATTTGGGATTTTCTTTTTTACAGTAGAGTTGCCGAGATAAGGGAAGCGTGGTGATATAGAGGTGATGCATGTGATGGAGTCAGAAACCTTCTTTAAGATGATCATGGCCCTCGAGCTTAATGTTGAAGTTCACTTTAGAAAACTTTTAGAATTCTACCTGTGATGACTAAAACATCTTCCATTTTTAGTATTTTATTCTTAGAAAGAAATTGACTTGTAATTATCCTTGTTTCCATTTTTCCAGTTGTTTTATAGAAACTGTGGCTTTCAACTTGTTTTGAAATGGATAATTTAACAAAATCTGGTGTGACAAAAATAGAACGTCCATCCATTATCCTTACACGCTTATTCTTTTTATGTGTCCCCGGGGTCACGTATAATAATTAAAATTTAGCCAAAATTAGCAAAACTTCTCAATATTAATTTTAATTCAATTCAGTTTACTTCTACAGTGTCAAATCACAACAGAAGTTGTCTCAGGGCACTGAACAGAAACACTCACATACATACAAAGACAATTAGCAAAAGTTCTCTAAGGAAGAGGCCAGCAGACATTTTGAACCTTCATGTCGTCACAGTCTCCCATCCTGAGCAAGCACAGAGGAGACAGTGGAAAGGAAAACTCTCTTTTTAACAGGAAGAAACCTCCAGCAGAACCGGGTTCAGGACAAGTGGCCATCGGATTCAACCGGCTGAGTTTGAGAGGACAGGAAGGAGAAACAGACAAACACAGGTCCAGATGTAGGTGCAGGTGTAGCTCCAATGGAAGAAAGGAAAAAAAAACGCGTTAAGATAGAAATAATTACAAATACGAAACAGGTAGAGCAGAGTGAGTAAAGAAATGTGGTCAGTTTGTCCTCCAGCAGTTTAACCCTATAGCAGCAGAACTAAAGGACAGCTCAGGAAACCCAAGCCAACCCTAACTATAGGATTTATGAAAAAGTAAAGTGTTAATCCCAGTCTTCAAACTGGACAATGTGTCAGCCTCATGGACACAAACTGGAAGTTGGTTCCACAAGAGAGGAGCCTGACAACTGAAAGATCTTCATCACATTCTGCTGCTGGAAACTCTAGGAACCACAAGTAAACCTGCAGTCTGAGAGCAAAGTGCTTGTTATATTTTATTTATTTATGAAGATGATGGTAGATGAATTGCCATATTTCACCATGTTTTCAGATGTGTGGTGTTTCATGGCTCAGAAGTTCAGAAATTGGATCGTTGCAGACATTACCTGCTCAAACTGTTGATGAGGGAAATGTAGGCGTTTAGGAAGACAACTGTTTACTAAGCATTGGCTTTTGCTGCTGTGAATTGTTGCACTAATAATGAATTCAATGTATAACGCACTTTTCATTAATGAAAATCTCAAAGTGCTAAAGTGTGAACTAAAGTGTGAACGGC
Organism: Garcialebias charrua; assembly: GCA_038048925.1. Classification (NCBI taxonomy): domain Eukaryota; kingdom Metazoa; phylum Chordata; class Actinopteri; order Cyprinodontiformes; family Rivulidae; genus Garcialebias; species Garcialebias charrua. The sequence continues at coordinate 3,917 of JBBPBX010045211.1, forward strand.
CTCTGTTGGGTCCAGTTTAAGGTCAATCGTCTCTTCAGTTGTTTAACCACGAGGTCTCCGTCATCGTTGGTTAAACAACTGAAGTATTGGCACAAAATGAAGTGATGAATACCCTGATGCATGCTCATGAAGTGATGAATGTTTTTCCTGCTGAAATGTTTGTTTCAGTGGTGTTCTGTCTGTATGTGTTGGGGAAAAATATTTTTGGTTGGGACAAACATAAATTATGAACAATTTCATGGATTACTGTTATAAGAAATGTGGTTTGTTAAGTATATGTGAAGATATGAGAAGAACTAAATTGACTGTATGGGTTTGGAAATGAGGCTTAATCATTCATGCTATTGAAATGTGCAGATGACTTTGTGCTGGTTGTTAAATGTAATACCTCTGGTTTAATCAGCTCCTTTCAAGTCTTGTGTCTACATGGACACATGGTTTTTCCAAAATAGCCTTTTTGTTTGTTGTTGCTGAAAATATCTTCACAAACACAGCATCATTTTTTGAGAAGTCTTCTTCCACACAGAAACACCAAAAACAACCCATAAAGCAGTAGTAACTGTGCCAGGCTGTATGTGGCGCTGCAATGTGACAAAAATACACCAAATATTGTAAATGAAGCTCGGAGCATGTGCATGAAGCTCACACACTGAGTGTGAGATGTAAACGCAAAGAAAATGATGCTCTTGCGTAATAGGTTAGACTAAAGCTGTGCCTATGACATCATCATTTTCAAAATATGGTGCTTTGATGGTTTACAAAAAGTTAATATTTTAAGATTATTTTCACTCAATTTAAATACATACTTGTTGGAGGGCTACTAAAACACTGTTTCCATGTGAATACAAGGCTGAAAGGTTAAACAAATCAGCATTTATTATTCAAAGAAGTTATCCCCATGTGGGCGGGGCCTGAATGAATTATATCCTGCCCTCCTTCTTTGGCATTATGTGTTCAATACCAAAAATGGCATTCGGTGAGATTTGATGCAGAAAACCTGTTGGTTTTTGAGTGTGTTAAAGAAGCCTTCATCTGATCGGGCTCTTGATTAATAATCTAAATATTGGGAACCATCATTGTTTCCATAGAAACTGAGCTCACTGTCTCCATTGATTTCTGCAGAGACAAAGAAATCTAATTTTCTGAGAGGTTCTCATGTCACAAAGTGAGGAAATGTGTTTTTGCACTCGACGGTGTAACAGCCAATACTTTGTAAATAATCTTAATGGAGTAAATATGTCGCAAAACTTTCAAAAAACAGCAGTTTTTAGTCACTCCTGCAGTTTCCAACATTTTCATTTTTTTGTTATTTTGTTTAAAATTCACTTTCCCTTCTCCTTTTGTTTACTTTCCTTTTTTTTGCCACATGTGCAATTTAATGTATGAACAGTATCTACTGTAATTTTTTTTAATCTCAGAAGAGTTTTATGTTTTTAACGCTTTATTTCACCTTGTTTTTTAAGAGAGTAAATTAAATATTGCTCAAATTTAGTTACATGTTGCCGATGAGCTCTTTTATCACCAAAGTGAGGCGTCACTCCACAAAATCAGTTTGTCAGAGTCGTGCTTCTTTGCAGTTCAGGCAGCACAAGCATTTATTTCTTACCTCATCTTCTTCTTTTGTTATTTCCAGTGTTGAAACTGCATGTGTGAGATTGTTCTTGCATGCTTGTCTTCACACCCATCGCCTCAGCTTGAAGTAAAACGATCAGTTTGAGATGCAGGATTTCTATCAGTCACACTTGAGGTCACTTCCACCGTCCGAACAGGAAGCGTGTGGCGTTACAATAATGGAAACGCCTAAGGCACAGTTTTAAGGCATTAAAAAACTACAACGTTATCCTATTCCTTTCTACTGAAGTATGTGTGTCTGTATTTACGTGGATTTGCATTGTTCAGTGTGTGTGTATGTGGGAGATGTTAATGTAAGAATTATGAGGAGGTCAATATTAATACTGACCTCTTTATCCTTAATTAATCTACTTATTCAGATTGAATAGTAAATTCACGGATTCTGTTCTTTTTCAGTTTACCCAATATTTCTGTGATCTTTATGATGGATAAATAAACAGAGCCATTAAGTGACAAAGACGTTAACTTAGTTTGATATGTCAAAGAGACACTATCATTTATTTAAAATAAATCAACTAAATTAACACCATTACACTTGATTGACATGATTTCACTTTCTTTCAAATTAAAACGTCAGCACACTTGATTTAACACAACAGACATAAATACTAGATGTTACACATATTTAGTCTGAGGGGCATTTCAGCTTAAAATATAGTTTCCAGCTTAGGTTGAGAGGGAAAAGAAATAGGAGGAAAGATTTAAGAAGAACATTATCCTGAGCATGAGACCAGAGTGACACTTCCCATCAGACTTCTGCTAAAATCCAGGTACGTTTTGTAAACAGCTCCTTTACCTTTTGACGACCGCCCGGTAAGAGGGAAGACACCAGCCTTCAGATGCACAGAGTCCTTTAGTCCCAGCACGTCCAAAACTGGTTTTAGTTTACGTTTCAACGTCTCCTGGCTTCCGCGTTGGTCATCAGAGAATATGTCAGCTTCAGGCCTCTGACTTCAAGATAAACTTATTCCAGGAGGGAATAAACAAAGTTTTTGAGCTCGGCTTGTTCGAAGTAGACTCATAACAGCCTGTTATCAGTCCTTAGCTGAAGACGCCGGTCGTTAGCTCTTGACCACACGTGTCCAGCTCTTGGGAAAGTTCACATCTCTTTGGAAGTTCCCAGCAACTCTCTGGCGCGTTCTCGCACAGTTTAGAACTTAAAGAGCAGGCACAAAGAGAGGAGTTCACTTGTCTTATCAGAACCCAAGGTTACAGCAGCAGAGGGAAATTGTTTAGGAAAAGACAGAGCAGCTGGAGCCTTGTTCATGAAAAACACGGATTAAACTGTCTTCTTATTTCTAAACAAAACAGTCGGGTCTCTGTGACCCGCAATTTCACCTTTAACATAGCAGTGAACACAGTTTAACTCTCACAGAATAACACAGCTTAAAAAGCACACATCATGAAAATGACAAAAGTTATTCTTTTGATCACATTAGAATAAAATCAAAGATAGAAATAGTCTCTTTTGGTGACTATATTTATCAGATTATAGCTAAATGAATGATTTTGTAGTAAATGTCTTGCTTTACTGAGTGGTCAGTAAAGGTCATCACTGGACAGTTCAAAAGTACACAGGTGTCTTAAAAGTGGACAAGGTCATGTCCACTACATCTCCCCCCTTTTGGAAGCCATCGCCAGTCCTTGGGGATGGGGTCCAACACGAAAGGAAACCTTGAACTGTCTTTGATCTTGAAGTAATCCAGCAAGTGGAAAAGAAAAATCAAAAATTATAATCCCATAAAGTTTTGGAAATTCCATACTGTTCAGAGGTAATCCCATTGCGGAAAGCTTTTAATCCTTTGGAAAACAAAGTCTGTTAACTCTTGGAAAACAAAGTCTGTGATCCCTTGGAAAACAAAGTCTTATAATCCACAGCGATAATCCCACAGCAGTAATTCCACAACGATTAGTTTTGTTGATTGATCAGCACCAATTGTTTTCATAATCAGCATGTAGAGGGGATCCCTCGATTGACGCAGAGGAGGCGACCCTTGGATGGAGGTTGAAGACCAAGCGTTGGAGCTGCAGGTCCCACATCGAAGGTTGTTGGCTGGTTGGTTTCCAGTCAGTGCCACTCTGGTTCTATGTGTCATGCAATTATGTGGTTTTTTAAGGTGGGCTTATGATTGGGATTTTACATTAAGCCTTACCTATATGCACCTGGTATGTAAGCTATCATGGTTTAGAACAGCTACACTTACCAATTAAGGGGTGGATCAATGCTGTAAATTAGATATAGGGATCTATACCTATAAAATTTTGGAGGGCTTCTGTAACGAAGGCCTCTAATTCCAAACTATTCCTCCATTCATTACTTAGTTTAGGTTAAACTAAAATAAAAATGAAATATAGTTTGATCTAAATGTCTGTTGTCTTTTAGACGAACGACGTAGGATTTGGTATTCCTAATAAATTTTGAAGTCTATGGCGAGACTCATCAAAATGAATAGGTAATCTAGAATAGAAACGATCGAATCGGTTCAATTTAGAAATTATGAGACCAGTGTAGTTTATTGTACCTTAAGTAGCTTTAAACTACATTGACTCTTCGACGATTGAGATTTAACAAAACGAACTGCATGTTGGCATAGTTAAATCCATATCATTCATTAACCCATGTTAATACAAAACCTTTTTGGCTGGGAGTGTTCAGAACCAAAACAATATCTCAACTAATGACAACAGTAATGACTAAACAACAAGGAAACAAACGTTTCACTGCTTCGACACACTCCTGTCGTCAGATTCCAAAGTGCAACACACAAGAAAAACAGGTCTCAACTTTATGACCGAGGTCAAATTAAATCTCGTGGATTTAAACGGTTGTTAAGGTTAGTTTTTTGTTGTGGGTTTTAGGCTTAGCGTTTCTAAGTTCAAATTGGACAATGCGACTTATAGGGTGGGAAAGTACGGTAGTTTAAACCTGATTAGTTTATTTACTAACTTGTGTTTGGACGACCTTATTATCCCATGAAGTCGGTGTGTTTGTGAGATCTTTGTCTTTTGTGGAGTCATTGAACGCCTTGTAAGGTTTGATCTGATTTCGATGTACCCATTTAGCAATTGGCTCTTTGCGGCCTTTGCTGATTTTGATTTCGTAGACGACTGAGGACACTTTGTCTGTTATCAGATGAGGTCCAGTCCACCTGGGCATTAGTTTGCGGGCGAGAGTTCCGGTCTCGGACCCTCCTTTCCCGGTTGCTGGAGCGAACGTATAGTACCAGACTCTGTCTCCCACTTGGAGTTCATTGTGAGAGGCCTTCTGGTCGTAGTACGCCTTGCGTCCTTCAGCGGATTTTTCCAGGTTTTTCTGGGCGAAAGCAAAAGTGTTTCTGAGGTGTACATTCAAATCTTTCATGTATTGTTGTGTAGTGTAGGCTGTCGCCATGACGGCGTCGCCTGGTTGGTACAACAGGTGTAGAGGGAGAGTCATTTGTCGACCGGTCATCATCTCGAAGGGAGAGATGCCAGTTGATGTGTGTGGAGTGGCTCTTATGGCCATGAGGACCAGAGGGAGTTTCACATCCCAGTCCTTGTGATTTGCGGCCACGTATTTCTTCAAAATACTCACCACAGTTCTGTTTGCTCTCTCGACTTGGCCTGAAGCCTGTGGGTGGTAGCCGACATGAAAGTTGGCCTTGACGCCTAGCGTCTTCCACAGTTCTTTCATCACTTCACCTGTGAAGTGTGTACCTTGGTCTGAGTTCACCCTAAGGGGAAGTCCAAACCTTGAGAATATATGATTCATTAACAACATAGCAGTAGTTTGTGCTGTGTCGTTAGGAGCTGGTAGGCATTCTACCCATTTGGTGAATGCACAGGTTACCGTGAGAAAATATTTATTTCCTCTAGAGCTCTTAGTGAGTGGTCCAACCCAGTCGATCTGGAGGTCAGACCATGGGAATGCAATGCCTCTGCTTTGCAGTGGTGCTCTGTGAAGTGGTCTGGTTGGCTGAAACTGGCCACAGACCACGCACCCTTCAATGTAGTCCTTGACATCCTTTTTCATTCCAGGCCAATAGGCAATTTGTTTTAATGCCGTCAGCGTGGCTTTATCTCCTTTGTGTCCTGCGGACGGGAGATCATGGGCATGGACTAACATTACCCCCCTTTGGTCATGGGGAACCACGAACACAGGTGAGGACGTTGGTCCATGAGCGAAAGTTAAGATGCCCTTGATTAGTTTTAGCTGTTTGCGCAGCTGATAGAGGACCTTAAGGTCTGGATCGGAATCCAGGTCGTCTTTAGACGGACTATTTTTGTTCGGATCAGTCAGGTACAGTATCATGGAGTTGATAGCAGGATCCGACTTCTGTAGTTGGATGATGTCTGGGTCAGTCAGTGCAGGTCGTACAGAGACTGCGTTGTCAGCAGGTCTGGCCGCGGCCTGTGCACGTGTGACTGCCATAACCTCAACAGCAGGTTGTGTTGACAGAGTCTTGATCAACCAGGAGGAGTCGAAGGACCATAGAGGACCTTCGTCGGCTCCTTCTTTGGCTAAGGAATCCGCAATGTCATTGTAGTGCTTGTCATCGCCTGGGACTCTAGAATGTCCTGGAACTTTCTTCCAGTAGACCTGTAAGTCGTGTGATGTCACCAAGTGATCACACGCTATGAAAAGCTCTTTGTGTTTGACCACTTTTCTGTCGCTTGTTAGGAAACCGTTCTGTTTCCACACAGCAAGGTGACAAGCGAAACTCAAACGAGCATAGTTAGAGTCAGTGCAGATGACTAGGGTCTTGATGGAGTGTGCTACTACCATCTGGAGAGCTATTAGGATCATGATCACGACAATCTCAGCGTACCGAGAAGTCTGAGAGCCTGATTTGTAGCTGAAGGTGATCTGCTCTTGGTCTTGGAGGAGGACCCCTCCAACACCTGCCCTACAGATTTTGTCGCGGAGGAATGAAGATCCATCCACGTACAATGTTGTCATATCTTTGCAGATATTGTCATCAAAGAAGTGGTGGTTCGGGTCTTCAGTCACAGGGGTTTTTATCTCAGCCAACGGCTGGGTTGCCGGTACATCTCGTGTACACCTTTGGCAGAGTGCCAAGTCTGTTCCCAGATGTGACTTCTTGTTTTGACCATAACGTATGTCTAGGTTAAAACTTTGAAGCGCCATGAGCCACGTTGCAACACGTGAGTTTGTTACCACACCATCTCTGATGCGTTGGCTGTTTAGGAATGTCACTGGCTGGTGTTGTGTTTCCACAACGATTTTCTGTCCACCAATGTAGCTGGAGAAATGTTTTACTGCCCACACTGTGGTCAGTAGAGCTTTCTCACAGTCTGAGAATCTCAACTCGGGGCCCGCCATCGTTTTGCTGGCGTAGGCCACTACACGTTTGTCTCTGTCGTGTATTTGGTATAGACCTGCACTTATGCAATGAGCTGAGAAGCCCACTTCCAAGTAAAGCTCTTTGTTGTAGTCTGGGTAGACTAAACATGGGGCTGACTTGATCCTGTCTATAAGAGCGTCCATTGCCTGCTGCTGTTTGTCAGTCCAGACAAATGGGACGTCTTTCTTTAGGAGTTCAGTCAGTGGCTTTGCAAGGTCTGCATAGTTCTCTATGAACTGGTTCGAGTAGTTACACACGCCAAGAAAACTTTGTAGTTCTTTGAGATTGGTGGGGACCTTGAGATTGTCAAGGCCTTGGGCACGAGTTAAGATGCCATGGTTTGGTTTAAGCCGTTCACGCAGTGTATCGGGAAGCTTGTACAGGAACCTCATAGGCTTCGGCCAACGTTTCTCCGTACGTTTACCTCTTTCTGCGTAATTCAGGTGTGTCACAACTGTCGGCGCAGTCGCTGATGTGTCTGACCGGTCAGACCGCGGTGCGTCACTGTCGTTGTGATGTGTGTCTTCCCACTTCATGACTGAAGAGGTGCTCTTTGAGTCTGTAAGAACTATGTCATCTCTGAGTAGTCCTATACTCAAAAGCTCTTGAACCAAGGTTTCATCGAAAGCTTGGCTGATGGCTGAATTACCTGTCCCAGAGGACAGTACAGCGTCTGTGGTGTGGGATCCTCGGACCTCCACACAGTCTACTACCTGTGGTAGAGAGTGAGAGTACACCCCCCTTTTGTTGGAGGAGGGGTCCTCAAAATCTGTGACACTGAAATCCAAGTGACTGTCAGCATGTCGCGGACTGCCACTTCCAGGACTCACATGTCCTTGAACCAAGGTTTCATCGAAAGCTTGGCTGATAGCTGAATTACCTGTCCCATAGGACAGTACAGCCTCTTCGGTGTAGGATCCTTGGATCTCAACACCTTTCACTACCTGTGGTAGGTAGTGTTCAGTGAGTGCTGACTGTGTCAGCTCGCAGAGGAGGTTCTCTTGTCGGGCCAGAGTCTGGTCCAACTGTTGAGTCTCTACTGTCTCATCTGTAGTTGAAGGTTCACTTACCGGGCTTGTGACCACGGTTGGGGAGTCCCTCGTGGCCACTGCGGTACCTGCGGTTAGGCAGTCTGTACCACAACGAGGAGGCACTTTTATTGGCAGGGGTTTTCTCACTGTTGCCCACATTTTCTGTTGACCATAATCTATAATCGCTTCAAAACGGTTTATAAAGTCTTGGCCAACCAGAAATGGGAATGAGTCAAGTGTGGACACATACACTGGGTGGTGTAGTGTCGTTTTGCCAATCTGCATGTGAACCATAGCCATAGCTGTTAGGGTTGTTCTCGTCTCTGCGAGACCCTGTAGCTCAATAGCACATTTCTCAAAGGGTATTTGCCTGTCAACACCGTTAGCGGCGGTCCTCAGCTCCTCGAACAGCTTGGCCGACATAATAGTTATATCAGAACTGCCATCCAGGAGGGCTTCACGCTCAAGGACACCTTCCAGTGTGATAGGCAGGTAAGCTTTCTTAGCCACCCCCCTTTGTATAAAGTTACACAGAAACCTCACAGGTCTTGGCCCACGTTTCTGTTCACGTGTGACTCTGTCTGTGTAATCTTGTTTACTGTCAGCATCTTGTTGGCTGTCAGCATCATGACCTTCAGGATGTTGTTGTGTGTCAGCAATTGGTTTGCTGTCAACATCCATGGCAATGTAGGTAGTAGTGTGCGCTGAGTTAACCATGTGCTCTGAGTTATCAAAGACAAGGTCACTCAATGTACCAGTTCGGTCATCCTCTGTATCATTCAAGTTTTCAAACAACCAACTTATGTCCACTATCTCCTCAGAGCATAGAGGTATGTTGCCTTTTTTCTGGAACTCCTGTGATTTTCTGCTACTCCCGGACTGTCCAGTCCGCAGTGCAGGGGCAGGAGCTTTGCTCGGTGTAGACCGCGGAGGGTCACTTAAAGAGCGGGCGTCCACCGTTTGTGGTTTTTTGCTTATCTCGGGCAGCTTCGTCCGAGGTGCAGGGACAGGACGTGTGCTCGTCCTTTGAAACCGTTTTAGGTACTCTGGGTCTTGTCTGAGCCACTCCGGCTCATTGTTCCAGCGGGCATCTTCAGTAAGTGGTCTGTTAGTTTGAAAAACATGTTTCTTCTCGCCTTTTTTAGGAGAGGGAGTTGATGAACTTGTCCCTTCCAGCTCCAGCGAGTGGGATTTGACCTTTTCTTGGTAATGTAGTTCACGCTCTGGTTTTGTTTTTAACCAGATCGGGTCAGGGAGTTGACGAACATCAAAACCATTTATAGCACGCCGTTTTATTTTTAATTGCTCAATCTCACTTTTTAACTCAAGTTGTTCTTGTTGAAAATTTTCTCTTCTGCGAATGTTATCTTGCCTGAACAATTCAAGTATTTCTGTGTGCAGCTGTAAAGCTTCATCACAATCGTTATCTCCCATCTTTTTGTTTTGAATTCGTTTGATCTCACGTTTTAACTTAAGTTTTTCTTGTTGAAAAGTTTCTCTTCTGCGAATGTTACTAAGCCTTAACGATTCAAGCTTTGCTGTGAGCAGCTGTAAAGCTTGATCATAATTGTTATCTCCCATCTTTTAGTTTTGATTTTGTGTGAAAAAAATCAAAAGATTGTTCTCATGTTAGTGTTTGCAAATAAATATTCACTTTTAATGTAGCACTGAGTCAAATAAACTAATCAGCTGAGGTTTACGCGTTTCACTGTGTAATAAGTATTCATAGGTACCTTATTTCAGGTTTTTACCCTCAATGAACTTTGTAAAAGTTAAATGCACTCTTGCAGTGTTAACTTTAAAATAGAACTTACGTTCAAACAACAGTTACTAACTAACCCAAGCAGCCTGATTTCCGTTTTTCTTACTCAAACGCTTATAAAAGAGGGCTGACTTAAATGCAATGACTTCACTAAAATGTGACAGGATGCTGCTTGAGCATGCCTTTAAAAAGATGTCTTGCAGTCTCAGTGAAACTGATTTCGTACTGCATTTGACAGTTATCAGGAGTGAAAAAGGACGTTCTGTTCGTTATTTTAAACTTTTCATTTAAAATAAACTGGAGTCATTAATTTTACACAGAAAAACGTTAAAAATTCGATTTTTAACTAAGAGTGTACAGATGTACAACAATTCTGTTTAAAATTCAGAGATGTGAAGAGCATAATGTGGAAATTCTCTGTTCTCCATCATTTTTTTTTTTTTTATTTAATTTGAAAATCAAATAAAAAAATGCTTTTTGAGTGTTATTTTAAATCTCTTCAGTATTCAAAATGAGCACAAATTGTGTGTCTGTACCTCTGTTATTCTAAAATTTTTATTTAAAATAAACAGGAATTTTTGTTTGTGTACAGAACAATTTTTTAAAAGCTGGTAACTCACCATAAAAATGCTGACTTTTTTATGATGTCTTTGGCAAAACTCATCTGTCAACGTCTTTTAACCAACAGGGGGCAGCTTCGAGTCTTTGGCAAAACTCATCTGTCAACGTCTTTTAACCAACAGGGGGCAGTTTTGAGTCTTAATTTATCACGTGGAGACTGATTTATTTCATTCAGTATTTAACTGAAAACTACCTTTTAGAGTTAGTTTCTAGTATGTTCGTGATAAACGCTCGAACTGCGGTCTTGTCAGAGACAAATTTATGTTGTTAGACAGTTTAGATGGCTTAAATGAGTTTTTAAACTTTTAGTGAAACCACTTTTCACCGTGTGTGTGTGAACTGGGTCTGCTTGTTGTCACTCAATGTGCATCAGGAAATGACGACAAGAATGGGCGGGCCAACGCAGCGTGCGTAGCGCGTCACCAGCTTCGTACGTGAGCGAGGCGGAGCTCGCTACAAAATACGTGACGTCAACAAATCAATCACAGCGTATGTAGTCCTTTTCCAAAGCAACCATGGTGAATGTAGTTTTCTTAACTTCGACCAATGAAGTACCGGAAATGACGACAAAGTGGGTTGGTCGCAACGGCGTGCGTTCCCACTACAGCGAATCAGCGTTCGCCACGAGTGATTGACAGCACACAACAGCGAATCAGCGTTCGCTACATGAGTGATTGACAGCTCACAGCTCTCGTTTCATCCAATCACAGCTCATAAACAAACGTGTACTTGGACACGTAGCTCTAACGTTAGCTCGCACAACAGACCACAACTTTATAGACTCTTAAAACAACTCAAACGCTACAAATTAACTTTCCAAAATTCTGAAACATGCGGCGAACACACCTAGACAGGCCAACTTAGTTACGCTCAGTAACACAGCACTGCAGCTGTTGAACAAACACGGACTCACTCGGAGCGCGTAAAGGTCGGTTCCGGTCCACTTCGTCGTGGAGCAGAAACTTGGGTCTGAACAGAACCACTATCCGACTACGTTCTACAGTAATATGCTTCTATGACCTGCTCTAACATGTAAAATGCCACAACAGCAATCTTGTAGATGTTAAATTAGCTTTCAGGCTTCTGACTCGGCGGTCAAACAAAGCGTTGTACAGGAGTCTGCGTGAACTGGACCGAAACAGGACCAGAACCCCCACAGACCACGGCTGACAAAACTTCACCTGAATGCTTCCAACAGCGTCTAACAGAGATGAAACAATAACAATCTCACAGCTTCAAATGATAAAAACATGCAGAATCTGCCTGCTTTGAACACTTCCAGCCAAAATCATTATCCTCAGAGTTTAAAACTTGGATCCACTTATGCAAACATGACGTTACAGTTCATGAGAAACCACAGAAATCAATAAACTTTCAGAACCGGTACGGGCCACCAGATGTAAGAATTATGAGGAGGTCAATATTAATACTGACCTCTTTATCCTTAATTAATCTACTTATTCAGATTGAATAGTAAATTCACGGATTCTGTTCTTTTTCAGTTTACCCAATATTTCTGTGATCTTTATGATGGATAAATAAACAGAGCCATTAAGTGACAAAGACGTTAACTTAGTTTGATATGTCAAAGAGACACTATCATTTATTTAAAATAAATCAACTAAATTAACACCATTACACTTGATTGACATGATTTCACTTTCTTTCAAATTAAAACGTCAGCACACTTGATTTAACACAACAGACATAAATACTAGATGTTACACATATTTAGTCTGAGGGGCATTTCAGCTTAAAATATAGTTTCCAGCTTAGGTTGAGAGGGAAAAGAAATAGGAGGAAAGATTTAAGAAGAACATTATCCTGAGCATGAGACCAGAGTGACACTTCCCATCAGACTTCTGCTAAAATCCAGGTACGTTTTGTAAACAGCTCCTTTACCTTTTGACGACCGCCCGGTAAGAGGGAAGACACCAGCCTTCAGATGCACAGAGTCCTTTAGTCCCAGCACGTCCAAAACTGGTTTTAGTTTACGTTTCAACGTCTCCTGGCTTCCGCGTTGGTCATCAGAGAATATGTCAGCTTCAGGCCTCTGACTTCAAGATAAACTTATTCCAGGAGGGAATAAACAAAGTTTTTGAGCTCGGCTTGTTCGAAGTAGACTCATAACAGCCTGTTATCAGTCCTTAGCTGAAGACGCCGGTCGTTAGCTCTTGACCACACGTGTCCAGCTCTTGGGAAAGTTCACATCTCTTTGGAAGTTCCCAGCAACTCTCTGGCGCGTTCTCGCACAGTTTAGAACTTAAAGAGCAGGCACAAAGAGAGGAGTTCACTTGTCTTATCAGAACCCAAGGTTACAGCAGCAGAGGGAAATTGTTTAGGAAAAGACAGAGCAGCTGGAGCCTTGTTCATGAAAAACACGGATTAAACTGTCTTCTTATTTCTAAACAAAACAGTCGGGTCTCTGTGACCCGCAATTTCACCTTTAACATAGCAGTGAACACAGTTTAACTCTCACAGAATAACACAGCTTAAAAAGCACACATCATGAAAATGACAAAAGTTATTCTTTTGATCACATTAGAATAAAATCAAAGATAGAAATAGTCTCTTTTGGTGACTATATTTATCAGATTATAGCTAAATGAATGATTTTGTAGTAAATGTCTTGCTTTACTGAGTGGTCAGTAAAGGTCATCACTGGACAGTTCAAAAGTACACAGGTGTCTTAAAAGTGGACAAGGTCATGTCCACTACATTAATATGACATATTCAGAGGTTTTGTGTGCTTGGCACACCGCTGTCTGTGAAGTTGTGAAAAGCCTTTTGAATTGCCTCAGAGGTCGTAACATGTAGGAGCTGAGATGCAGAGAAAAACAAAATCATGAATCCTGGCGGGCCCCATAAATTTAAAGGCAGACAAAATTCATTTTTAGCGTGTGTACAGAATCAATACGTAATGAAAAGAGAGAGAGAGACGAGGGAAAGAGTTGGAAAAGTGGAAGCAGAAAGAGGATCTGAATGACAAAAGTTGCAGAAACAATTTCCAGTCTTACAATAAACCTCAGGCTTGATGCTAACTGGTTCGACATTCGACAAAGAACATCAAAACATTCTGTGTATACTGTATTTTAAATCTGGCTAATCTGTTAGTCCCACTAATATTTGTGAATCCACTCTTAAGTCGTATTTCTGTGTTTAATGGTCCAATCTCAGACCAACAGAGAAAGCCTGGGAGCTTTAAGAAAAAAGAAGACTTTCAAGTGTTTGTATATAAATACATAGAGGATTTAAATGTTGAAATTAGATTGAGGGAAAAAAACAAGCATATTTGACTTTTACCCACTTTTTAAATATTTGTATGACTTCATTGCCAAGTTTTCCACAGTAAATAATGTGACTCAGCTATCTGCTCAGTGTTTAGTGTTTGTTAGAAAGCAGACCCCCTTCAAATACGGAACACAGTTCTGAATATTTCTAACCATTTATCAAAAATAATAAAGCTGTTGTCACATTCTGGAGCTCATAACGTTCCTTAATCAGAAGCCGGAGCTCAGTCTATGAATTATCCTGACGTTTTTTTTTTTTTTTTCCTGTTCCACACGTCCTGTGCTGGAAACTAGAGCTGCCAGCTCTGCTGCTTCAAAATATTTTAAATAACCACGTCTGTAATTATTACATATACAGTTCCTCTAGAGGTCTGATTTTTCTGTTGATCTCCAGCAACTTTTCTCGTGGAGCTGCTGTGGTCACAGCTGGGCTGTGTCACTTTGTGTTCAGCACCTGTTGGTCTGACACTCAAACATGTAAATGAAATGACACAGAGGCAGAAATTAAAGTGGAATTATTTTACAAACATTATGAACAAACTGAATATGTTTAGATTTTTTTTATGTTTCTGACCAGCAGCGTTGTCTTTCAGGCTTTGAAATTGTGTTTTAGTATTCCTCAGCTCCACCTGTTCCACCACCGTGTGTCTCGGAGCTCTAAGCTCATCCCAGATATCATTCCTTGTCCGTCTGTTCATCTGAAACTTTGTTCAGCACCTCCTCTCTTTCCTTCAGCACATGTTCCAGTCAGAAAGCACAGCCAGGTCCGCAGCAGAGTATACATCTTTGTAAATCTTTACAAAATGCATGTAGTGCATATTTAATGTAAAACATTTGAAAAATAAAATATAATAAACATGAAACTTCTTTAAAACTGGTCCTCATAATTTTAACTTTATAAAACATTTTTTTTCCTAATTGTAAAATTTATAATTTTTACTCAAATGATGTATTTCAATTGTAATAATAATAATAATGAATTCAATTTACAACGCACTTTTCATTAATGAAAATCTCAAAGTGCTATTGCAATTGGAGCAGCATTGACGTACCCTTAAATTATACATTTGTTATCCCCCATCGCAACAGGGCCAAGACATGTGTGTGTGTGTGTGTGTGTGTGTGTGTGTCTTTGTATTTGTTACCTTGTAAGGCCCATTTTCCCAACACATACTATACTGTTTATAGTGCTTTATAAATAAAATGGTATGGTATGTATGGTATGGTATACTGTGAGGACCAACTGCTCCTTATGGGCCCAAAGCCCGGGTCCAGTAAGAAGAAGTTCTGTTGGTGGGTTAGGGGTTAGGTTTAGGACTAAGTCTAATAAAGGTCAATCAGGTCATCTTGGCACTTTCTTTTTTGTGGAAAGAAACTGTCCTGATGACCTGATTGACCATTGTTGATTTTTGTACCTGGATGATTGAGCATGAACTTTGATGTCTTGAACCACTTTGGCTGTGGCTGCCTGCTTGTGAGGAGTTGATGGGGGACAGGACATCCCCCAGAAACTTATCGTATCACCAACAAACTGGTTGGTCCACTAAAGGAGTGTACTGCTTAGTAGGGAAAACAGTTTACTTGGGACTCCTCAGACTGATGAAGCCCTTTGGATAGAGGGTGAAACATATTTCTACAAACAGAAACTGTCCAGGTGACCTGATTGATCATTATTGGATTTTGTACCTGGATGATTGAGCAGGAACTTTGATATTTAGGACTAAGGTGTGAATTGAGGATGGGTTAGGTTTAGGGTAAAGGTTAAGAAATGAATGGAAATCGATGTAAATTCCTTGGTAAGATAAAAAGACAAACTTGTGTGTGTGTGGTGGTGGTCTGACCGATATAGGTCTCTCTTGTAAATGAGTCCTCGAGGCTCAATGGGATTAACCTGCCTAAATAAAGGTTGAATGAACAACTATCTCCTAAACCACCAAATAATGAAACTTACAGGAAGTAATCATTGGATCTACAACTGATTAACGTTTTGTGTCAAACCAATTCAAGATGGCCACCACAGCCAACTGACCCTAAACATAAAAATGTCTGTCAGTTTTATAGATGTGGCAAAGTCTTGTGTGGTAGTAGCTGAGACTAATTTCCAACACACATTCAGAGTGCTAACAAACATCACAGTATGTTTGTTTGAAATGTTGCCTTGAATTATTGAGCCAAGTCTTGCTGTTACCAAAATATCTCATCGACTACTGGATGGATTTTAATAAAACTTTCAGGAAATGATTGTTCATGTACATCTGCCTCTGGATAAAACTGTTGGAAACAATTAAATTTAAGATGGCTACCACAACTAATCAACTTTATCAAACACAAAAATGGCTATTCGTCAATCGATTGTGCAGATATTGATTGAAACTTTGGGGTGGTAGCAGAAACGATAATTACCCTGAGCATGACGTATTACAGCATATTGAAATCTAAATCTACTATTCAGAATTGAATTTACTTCAATTTATTTAACTAATTTTCTAATATGAATTTAAAGTGCATTTAATAACGGTGGTAGAAACGTTAATATTTGCTGAGTGAGCGTCAAGAGACGGTGCAAACCTGAAATAAGATCATAAAAAGAAAATAAACACTTTACCAACCGCAGCGTTTCAGTTGGACACTTTGAAACTGACAAGAGCACCAACCCGTAGATAAAGAGAGATGCAGCGGATCCATTTCACCTGTCTGCACAGCGGCTGGCAGCTTGCTGTGAAGGGCTGACTCCTGCTGTTCGCTCAAAAATTACAACTCATATTTCTCACAAAGTTATGCCCGTCCAAAATTGTGCTCCGCCACGGCCTGTATACCCCCACATTCAGGAAGTTACGCTTCGTTATAGTAGCCTGCAGGGGTGTTCTGGGAAGAAACGTATGGGACCAATTCATAGAGCATGTTTGTGGTGCTGCTGGGAAAGAAGGTTGCCGGTTTGGATTCGTAGGCACACTTTTATTTTAATGCTGTATAAATTAAAGCTCCAGCATTCCCTGAATAGTTAAACATCTACTGAGTCACATATTTCTGTCAATATATTTTAGTCCATTTCAATCTAATAAACAAAAAAAGTAAAGCTGTTGCATGTTTTTGTCACGGCTTAAAGAATAGTGCATGCACTGGGTTGTGTCACCCGCTTCGGATGTTATCAACCATAAAATGGCCCTTATCAATTATTATCATCCCCATACGTAGCAGTCAGATTGCCCCTCCTGTACCTCCTAGGAGGTTTAAAGGTACGTTGTCACTGTTACAAGCAATGACAGCAGGCTCTGTCTTTAGCTACATGTTTAAGTTTAGAGTAATAGAATAGAATAGAATATATCTTTATTGACCTTGACATTGCACCGGGGGCACAAAGACAACGTTAATGATTACGCACATTCATCATGGATAGGGACGAGCGCACGAAGTCGCAGCAGTATAAAACCGCGCCACCACAATCAGATATGGAAAAAGGAAAGACACAATAGGTATCATTTGTGTTATTCAAAAAGAGAGTCTATCAAAGATTGCCTGAGGACACTCCATGATAAAGTCCCAAAAACTCTAACAGCATTAGCACATCACACGAGACATAGTTGCAGTTTTGACGACAGGCGGGAGGAACAGTCTGTGTCTTTCTGTTCAGATAAGAGCAGTTCGCTGGTCTCAGAGCTCAGCTCCCACCGAGAACACACACACAGAAACCTCTTGGGGGAGGGTGGATGGGAGGGTAGCGGGCCCTACAGCTCCCAGCTCAGGAGAAAATTTGTAGGCAGCATTCAAGGCCAGAGACCAGATTAGATTTGTTGCTTATTTTTCAGTCAGACCACAGTGTTCTTTTTACTGCAGTCTTTTAGTCCAGGTGCAGCTTCTGGGTCCAAATCGCCGAATCGAGTCAGGTTCCGAGCTAAGAAAAGATCCTTCCGTATGTGCCCTGTTTTTAATCCGAGCGGCTGTAAAAACGAGTCCCACACACCACGGTCCGCGGCGGCCGCCACTCACCACCGTGTGATTCAGCTCGCACACAGCTGGGAAGGTCATTCATAGCCTGGTTCAAAGCATTTTTGCTGAGCAGGAAGTCTCGCCAGCTCGCCGATCGCGGCGGTCCCTCAGCCTTCAGTGGCAAGATCCACCGGTATCCCAATAAATCACAGAGGTTCCACGTCCCCGACAGAGTGAGCGGACAGTTACATTAGCCTGCTCATCGAGTCCATAATGTAGCTCACCGCATGCGTGTCGTAAGGGCGCTCTGGCTCTCCCCGGCCAGAACGCCTCTAAGTAAAGCCTCTGACGTTAGGTTTAGGGTCTTGGTTAGGTTTAGGAAAACGGTTACATAAGCTGAAAACAACCAAACCACTACACTTCCGGGTTTACAGAAACACGCTGCCTACTCACAGCGATTGTAACGCAGATAACGTTCTTTTAAACATGCTAGGAGGTAGATTGGACAGTTTTGCCGCTATATATGGAGATGATAACAGATGATTACGCCCATTGTATGGACTGACAACATCTGAACCCGCTGGTTGTGTGTATTCTTGTGTATGTACGTATACTGTATATGTAAAATCAGCAATACTCTGAACATTTCTACACTGGTCACACACTTAGCAAGTGATCATTTTGGCTCTTAATTTATTTGGTCACCATCTGATCTCACATATACATGCACTGTCAGCCACCCTGTTGTGCGACGCTGATTAGTATAAACTCCCTGCTGATATGAAAGCAAAGGTCGTCAAATGCATTCTGGGTAGAAATAAGTACAATAAACTATAGGAGCTGAAGACTTGCAAAGACACTGACAAAAAAACAAATGAACTAACAATAGCTTGCTGTAACGTATATAGTACAGATGTATTGACATAATCCTGTATAATGACTGGCAAACAGATCCACTCTGCTGAAACTGATTTGCAGATGACCGTACCTTGAACTTTGCTGCAGTGTCCTCACTATTGACGTATAACAGCCAGTGAAGCAGTGAATTAAACCCAACTGAGAAGGATACACACTGTACCAGATGGGCACAAATGGAGATTAGTATGGAGACACTTTGAAAAAAAAAGTGTTAAATGCAGAGACACAGGGATGGAAATAAAGACAGAGGTGCAAAGACGCAGGCAAGGATGGTAGAATGAATTGAGCCTGGTGTCAGTGAGAGGGTGATCTATAGAAGAGAGGGTGATGGGAGTGAGCTGGCTTCTCTTTCAGCCCCAGTAATAATGTCCCTTTCCAAAACATCACTCATATTTAATGGACAGCTACAAGGGAAGGGAGGGAAAGGAGAAGACATAACTGGGATTTGCCAAGCACACACCCAGAGACACAATGGCATACAAAGGAAGAAACAGAATACAGAAGCAGGAGCCGTGAGACTGGAGGGGGTCACAGCGCTGGGAGGAAATGACTGAAGAACGAGTGAGACAACTAAGATGGAAAGCAGTAAAATGTAATGGTCATTGGCATGAAATGTAGGCCTTTTCATAGAAAGTTCTGAGATGTGGATCCAAAGACAAGCTCCGTTTAAAGCAACTTCTTGTTCACAAATGTTGTTTCAGAATATTTTGGTGGAAATATTTACATTTTTATTTGTTTACGGTATTGTTTAAAAACTTTAAAGACGGTGTAAAGTGAATTTCAATATTTTCTTCAATAAACATTATAAATGTCATAATTGTAATCTTGTAAATGAGTAAAAAGTCTCAAAATTGTAGCTCAATTAATTTTGGAGTTATAGAGCAAACTGTGTATAAAGATATTTCTGTTTCAGGATTTTTTAGGCGTGTTTTAAATGTGACCGAGTTTCGTCACGCGGTCTTCTTAAGTATAGCCCCACCCCCTGCAGCTCCAGCCGTATAAATTCGCCTCGGTGGAGCCGTTCACTCGCGAATCGCAGATAGCATCAGATAGCAATAGCATAGATATTTTGTTCATTGTTAGCTAGCTAATCAATTATGCCTCGTTCGTGCATCTTCCCTGGATGTCGCAATGGTCAGGGCACCCGTACAAATCATAACGTGTTTTTATACCGCGTGGTTTTATACCAAGTATCTGTAATGCCTGGATAGGTCAATGGAAAAAGCGTTTGCCTTCCGTCCCAAACCTTATGGGTTCAATTCCCGCATGGTACAACTTTTTTTTTTTTAATTCATTCCAGATTAAAAACACACAAGAAAACTATTTACAAAAACAGCGTAACTCTTGGAAAAAGTAGCTGCTGTTACAGCCAGAACTCAGATAAAAACAGAGCAGGTTTACTGGCTCTGCTGTACCTGTCTGCCTCTCCACACACAGCTCAGCTGCAGGCCGCAGTACTGCGCTGAAACCACGCCCACGCGCTGACACGCCCCCACCGTTTCAGACCAAGGGAAAATTATGTTTTTTCATTATTTTTGAGACTTAATTTTATAAGGTAAACAATGTTTTTAATCAGTCAGATTTATATGGGTGATTAATAACACATATTTATGCTGTGTGACAAACTAAAACCACACATTGAAATTTACTTTACACGGTCTTTAACCCCGAGTTGCTCCCGGTAGGACTGGCTGGCGCCTTGCATGGCAGACTACCGCTACCGGTGTATGAATGTGTGTATGAATGGGTGGATGGCTGGTACAGTACTGTGAAGCGCTTTGGGGCCCCTCATAGGGGGCTGGAAGGTGCTATAGAAGTAAGCTCCATTTACCATACTGTATGAGGCTGAAATTCAAAATGTTTGTTATTGATAAGACGGATGCTAAAAGTTGAAACCAATGTCATTGTCAATTTGTTCATACTGCATATATTAAAATAAATACAACTGAAGAGACATATTGGGGGTATGTTCCCAATCTGTGACTTTTTCCCCCTCAAGTTTGTGATACAACTGCCAAGTTGTATCACAAACTGACGTACGTTATGCTTTTTGCAACCAGTCCAAAATTACCAGTGGTTTTACCCTGATGCATGCTCAATAATCCAGGTAGAAAAATCTAAAAAAGCTAAGTCTGGTCCTCTGGACATTCAAAAAATGTCCTTGCTTTTTTTATTTATTTATTTTTATGTCCAGAGGACCAGACTTAGCTTTTTTAGACCAGTGGTTTTAATTAATGATAACAGAAACTTTGGGAGAACTTTGTAATTATGTATATGACTTATGTGCCAAACGTGTATAGGAAGTTTATACCTGTAAGCAAAAAGCCATTTTAACAAAAATCCAAACCATTTTGTTTTTTACTGAACACTTTAGATAGAATAAAAATGAAGACAGGAAATTCTTTAAAGCCTGAGTTGCTGGCATACCTTTCATACGTGGCTTTAGACAGGTCTGACAGCAGCACGTCTTGGAAGTCTGGGTTCTCAGTTTGTTCACATTTCAGTTTGTTAAACAGCGACTCTCCGTGATGGACCAGACTCTGTCTCAACAAGTCTCTGTCCATCCTTTATGTTGTTCTCACAACACCGCAGTCACATTACAGTAAAGGCTAGAGACTATGATTTAAAACTCTCTGAAACACGTTTAAACCCAACTGTTAAGTTCATAAACACGGCGAGTTTTAATCGTTTAAAAGATAAGTATTTTGTTTGTAACCTAAACTACGACGTCGCACTGCGCTGCGTAAGCTAACAAAACAAAAAAATGCTAACGCATCGGAATGTATTTTTCTAGTTTGTGCTCTTCGAAACAACACCCAATGTTCCAACACTTAAATATATAAGTATCTACACTATACACTGTACACCCCTAATTTAAAAAATGCATTTATAATTGATTTTACCAACACAAGTAAATTCGACTTCACAAGCCTGGCTAGCTTCGAATGTGCACGTTGTGTGTTACACTAAACCTCCTCTCGGCAAAAACAAGCGCTGAGTAGGAACGTTTATATATAAACAGTGTCAGGACCCAAAGACTTTGATTTGATTTGATTTGATTTTATGTTTATTCATTCATTTTAAAAGAACAATAAAAGACAGTTTCATCAGATACAAGAATACAAGTAGGATCAAATGAAAGGAGCAGAAAGAAGATGAAATCTTATTATCTGCCCCTTATTTCAGTGTGTTCGATAACCTTCAAACTATCACAAAATGAATAATTCTACTTAATTTTACTAACTGTAATACACAAACTACATCATTCTAACTGTACAGTAATACACAAACTACATCAGAAAATGAATAATTCTACTAAATTTTTCTAACTGTAATACACAAACAACATCACAAAATGAATTATTCTACTTAATTTTTCTAACTGTAATACACAAACACACTAAGCTACATCATCAGTCAACATAAGTGTAATACACAAACACACTAAGTTACATCATATATATCATATAAGACGAAGATGTACAAAGAAAAATCCTGTGATCTTGAAAAATCAGATCATGAATGATGAATAAAAGACTGTGCGTGTTTGTTGATTCATCAATAAATATTTGATGTGTCTGTCAAAGCAAAAATTACTGAAATTATCAAATGTTTATGTAATCATGATAATCAAAATATTTATATAATCTGCTTTGTAAAAGTTTAATCATTAAGTACTTTTTACAAGTTTTAATACATATCTCAGATATGATATCTGAGTGTATGAGACTAACCTGTATAAATCAGAGAGTCAGAGAGTCTTTATTGTCATTTGCACCGCATGTGGTACATGTGATGAAAACGAGATTATGTACACGGGGTCCCAGTTACATCCAACAACAAATGCAAGAGAAAAACAGTAATAACATCTAGAATTAACTAAGAAAAACATCAACTAGTAATACACTAAGCCCTAATGTAGTGGAAAAACATCATTATAAACAGCAGCACGAACATGAGTCTGTATGAGCAGATGGTCACAGATGAACACAGCAACAAGAAAACAGATCAGCATCAGCATGATGTGATATTTTGCAGTGTTTATTTTTATTTTATTTTTATTTATTCATGAGTCTAACAGCCTCAGGGTAGAAGCTGTTCCTCAGTCTAGTGGTTCTACATTTGATGCTCCTCAACCTCCGTCCTGAGGGGAGTGGGGCAAAGAGTGAGTGTGCTGGGTGAGTGAGGTCTTTCATGATGCAGGTGGCTCTTTTCCTGCATCTGGAGGTGTAAATGTCTGTGATGGTGGGGAGACTGACTCCAACAGACTTCTGTGCAGCCTTCACCACTCTCTGTAGAGCTTTCCTCTCTGCAACTGTGCAGCCTCCATGCCACACGTTGATGCTGGAGCACAGGATGCTCTCCACTGCATAATAAAACTGCAAAATAAAAGTTGAATGAATCTGTAATATCCTTAATCAGAGTTAAAGTTGAGAAAACAGTGAGAAAAAAATAATATATCAGCAGCAGCAGCTTTATTTATAAAGCGCTTTAACACAGCCACAGCTGAAACAAAGCGCTGGACACTAGCTACAAACAAGATAAAAGAAAGCATAAAAACAGAACCACAAAACTAACACACAGTGAACTAAAAATGCAATTTAAAATACAATAAAATGACAACTTAAACAGGTAAAATCAATAAATAAAATAAAATGACAACTTAAACAGGTAA
>JBBPBX010045212.1:0-27116 GCA_038048925.1 Garcialebias charrua
CAGGACCAGATCTTTAGAATGAACAGGACCAGATCTTCAGATTGAACAGGACCAGATCTTCAGAATGAACAGGACCAGATCTTCAGACTGAACAGGACCAGATCTTCAGAATGAACAGGACCAGATCTTCAGAATGAACAGGACCAGATCTTCAGACTGAACAGGACCAGATCTTCAGAATGAACAGGACCAGATCTTCAGAATGAACAGGACCAGATCTTCAGACTGAACAGGACCAGATCTTCAGAATGAACAGGACCAGATCTTCAGAATGAACAGGACCAGATCTTCAGACTGAACAGGACCAGATCTTCAGAATGAACAGGACCAGATCTTCAGACTGAACAGGACCAGATCTTCAGAATGAACAGGACCAGATCTTCAGAATGAACAGGACCAGATCTTCAGAATGAACAGGACCAGATCTTCAGACTGAACAGGACCAGATCTTCAGACTGAACAGGACCAGATCTTCAGAATGAACAGGACCAGATCTTCAGAATGAACAGGACCAGATCTTCAGACTGAACAGGACCAGATCTTCAGACTGAACAGGACCAGATCTTCAGACTGAACAGGACCAGATCTTCAGACTGAACAGGACCAGATCTTCAGAATGAACAGGACCAGATCTTCAGACTGAACAGGACCAGATCTTCAGAATGAACAGGACCAGATCTTCAGACTGAACAGGACCAGATCTTCAGAATGAACAGGACCAGATCTTCAGAATGAACAGGACCAGATCTTCAGAATGAACAGGACCAGATCTTCAGACTGAACAGGACCAGATCTTCAGAATGAACAGGACCAGATCTTCAGAATGAACAGGACCAGATCTTCAGAATGAACAGGACCAGATCTTCAGAATGAACAGGACCAGATCTTCAGACTGAACAGGACCAGATCTTTAGAATGAACAGGACCAGATCTTTAGAATGAACAGGACCAGATCTTCAGAATGAACAGGACCAGATCTTCAGAATGAACAGGACCAGATCTTCAGACTGAACAGGACCAGATCTTCAGAATGAACAGGACCAGATCTTCAGACTGAACAGGACCAGATCTTCAGAATGAACAGGACCAGATCTTCAGAATGAACAGGACCAGATCTTCAGACTGAACAGGACCAGATCTTCAGAATGAACAGGACCAGATCTTCAGACTGAACAGGACCAGATCTTCAGAATGAACAGGACCAGATCTTCAGAATGAACAGGACCAGATCTTCAGATTGAACAGGACCAGATCTTCAGAATGAACAGGACCAGATCTTCAGACTGAACAGGACCAGATCTTCAGAATGAACAGGACCAGATCTTCAGACTGAACAGGACCAGATCTTCAGATTGAACAGGACCAGATCTTCAGAATGAACAGGACCAGATCTTCAGAATGAACAGGACCAGATCTTCAGAATGAACAGGACCAGATCTTCAGAATGAACAGGACCAGATCTTCAGACTGAACAGGACCAGATCTTCAGAATGAACAGGACCAGATCTTCAGAATGAACAGGACCAGATCTTCAGACTGAACAGGACCAGATCTTCAGACTGAACAGGACCAGATCTTCAGAATGAACAGGACCAGATCTTCAGAATGAACAGGACCAGATCTTCAGAATGAACAGGACCAGATCTTCAGAATGAACAGGACCAGATCTTCAGAATGAACAGGACCAGATCTTCAGAATGAACAGGACCAGATCTTCAGAATGAACAGGACCAGATCTTCAGACTGAACAGGACCAGATCTTCAGACTGAACAGGACCAGATCTTCAGAATGAACAGGACCAGATCTTCAGACTGAACAGGACCAGATCTTCAGAATGAACAGGACCAGATCTTCAGAATGAACAGGACCAGATCTTCAGACTGAACAGGACCAGATCTTCAGAATGAACAGGACCAGATCTTCAGAATGAACAGGACCAGATCTTCAGACTGAACAGGACCAGATCTTCAGAATGAACAGGACCAGATCTTCAGACTGAACAGGACCAGATCTTCAGAATGAACAGGACCAGATCTTCAGAATGAACAGGACCAGATCTTCAGAATGAACAGGACCAGATCTTCAGAATGAACAGGACCAGATCTTCAGAATGAACAGGACCAGATCTTCAGACTGAACAGGACCAGATCTTCAGAATGAACAGGACCAGATCTTCAGAATGAACAGGACCAGATCTTCAGAATGAACAGGACCAGATCTTCAGAATGAACAGGACCAGATCTTCAGAATGAACAGGACCAGATCTTCAGACTGAACAGGACCAGATCTTCAGAATGAACAGGACCAGATCTTCAGAATGAACAGGACCAGATCTTCAGACTGAACAGGACCAGATCTTCAGAATGAACAGGACCAGATCTTCAGAATGAACAGGACCAGATCTTCAGAATGAACAGGACCAGATCTTCAGAATGAACAGGACCAGATCTTCAGAATGAACAGGACCAGATCTTCAGAATGAACAGGACCAGATCTTCAGAATGAACAGGACCAGATCTTCAGAATGAACAGGACCAGATCTTCAGAATGAACAGGACCAGATCTTCAGAATGAACAGGACCAGATCTTCAGAATGAACAGGACCAGATCTTCAGACTGAACAGGACCAGATCTTCAGAATGAACAGGACCAGATCTTCAGACTGAACAGGACCAGATCTTCAGAATGAACAGGACCAGATCTTCAGAATGAACAGGACCAGATCTTCAGAATGAACAGGACCAGATCTTCAGACTGAACAGGACCAGATCTTCAGAATGAACAGGACCAGATCTTCAGACTGAACAGGACCAGATCTTCAGAATGAACAGGACCAGATCTTCAGAATGAACAGGACCAGATCTTCAGACTGAACAGGACCAGATCTTCAGACTGAACAGGACCAGATCTTCAGAATGAACAGGACCAGATCTTCAGACTGAACAGGACCAGATCTTCAGAATGAACAGGACCAGATCTTCAGAATGAACAGGACCAGATCTTCAGAATGAACAGGACCAGATCTTCAGAATGAACAGGACCAGATCTTCAGAATGAACAGGACCA
The DNA here is from genome assembly GCA_038048925.1 of Garcialebias charrua. Taxonomy (NCBI): domain Eukaryota; kingdom Metazoa; phylum Chordata; class Actinopteri; order Cyprinodontiformes; family Rivulidae; genus Garcialebias; species Garcialebias charrua. The sequence goes on from JBBPBX010045212.1 coordinate 3,068, forward strand.
GATCTTCAGACTGAACAGGACCAGATCTTCAGACTGAACAGGACCAGATCTTCAGAATGAACAGGACCAGATCTTCAGAATGAACAGGACCAGATCTTCAGAATGAACAGGACCAGATCTTCAGAATGAACAGGACCAGATCTTCAGAATGAACAGGACCAGATCTTCAGAATGAACAGGACCAGATCTTCAGACTGAACAGGACCAGATCTTCAGAATGAACAGGACCAGATCTTCAGACTGAACAGGACCAGATCTTCAGAATGAACAGGACCAGATCTTCAGAATGAACAGGACCAGATCTTCAGAATGAACAGGACCAGATCTTCAGAATGAACAGGACCAGATCTTCAGAATGAACAGGACCAGATCTTCAGAATGAACAGGACCAGATCTTCAGAATGAACAGGACCAGATCTTCAGAATGAACAGGACCAGATCTTCAGACTGAACAGGACCAGATCTTCAGAATGAACAGGACCAGATCTTCAGAATGAACAGGACCAGATCTTCAGACTGAACAGGACCAGATCTTCAGAATGAACAGGACCAGATCTTCAGAATGAACAGGACCAGATCTTCAGAATGAACAGGACCAGATCTTCAGAATGAACAGGACCAGATCTTCAGACTGAACAGGACCAGATCTTCAGAATGAACAGGACCAGATCTTCAGACTGAACAGGACCAGATCTTCAGAATGAACAGGACCAGATCTTCAGACTGAACAGGACCAGATCTTCAGAATGAACAGGACCAGATCTTCAGAATGAACAGGACCAGATCTTCAGAATGAACAGGACCAGATCTTCAGAATGAACAGGACCAGATCTTCAGAATGAACAGGACCAGATCTTCAGAATGAACAGGACCAGATCTTCAGACTGAACAGGACCAGATCTTCAGAATGAACAGGACCAGATCTTCAGAATGAACAGGACCAGATCTTCAGAATGAACAGGACCAGATCTTCAGAATGAACAGGACCAGATCTTCAGAATGAACAGGACCAGATCTTCAGACTGAACAGGACCAGATCTTCAGAATGAACAGGACCAGATCTTCAGAATGAACAGGACCAGATCTTCAGAATGAACAGGACCAGATCTTCAGACTGAACAGGACCAGATCTTTAGAATGAACAGGACCAGATCTTTAGAATGAACAGGACCAGATCTTCAGAATGAACAGGACCAGATCTTCAGAATGAACAGGACCAGATCTTCAGACTGAACAGGACCAGATCTTTAGAATGAACAGGACCAGATCTTTAGAATGAACAGGACCAGATCTTCAGAATGAACAGGACCAGATCTTCAGAATGAACAGGACCAGATCTTCAGACTGAACAGGACCAGATCTTCAGAATGAACAGGACCAGATCTTCAGACTGAACAGGACCAGATCTTCAGACTGAACAGGACCAGATCTTCAGAATGAACAGGACCAGATCTTCAGAATGAACAGGACCAGATCTTCAGAATGAACAGGACCAGATCTTCAGACTGAACAGGACCAGATCTTCAGAATGAACAGGACCAGATCTTCAGAATGAACAGGACCAGATCTTCAGACTGAACAGGACCAGATCTTCAGACTGAACAGGACCAGATCTTCAGAATGAACAGGACCAGATCTTCAGACTGAACAGGACCAGATCTTTAGAATGAACAGGACCAGATCTTTAGAATGAACAGGACCAGATCTTCAGAATGAACAGGACCAGATCTTCAGAATGAACAGGACCAGATCTTCAGACTGAACAGGACCAGATCTTTAGAATGAACAGGACCAGATCTTCAGAATGAACAGGACCAGATCTTCAGAATGAACAGGACCAGATCTTCAGAATGAACAGGACCAGATCTTCAGACTGAACAGGACCAGATCTTCAGAATGAACAGGACCAGATCTTCAGAATGAACAGGACCAGATCTTCAGAATGAACAGGACCAGATCTTCAGAATGAACAGGACCAGATCTTCAGACTGAACAGGACCAGATCTTCAGACTGAACAGGACCAGATCTTCAGACTGAACTGGACCAGATCTTCAGACTGAGTCCTGCACAGCGGAGCAGCTCAGAACTGCAGCCTGGAACAGGGTCCGTGTCCCGGCTGCAGCCTGAACTGGAGGTCCCTGTCCTCAGTCCTCTTTCCCACGGAGCCTGGGAAACACACACACACACATACGTGCACATGCGTGTGCACGTGCATCTCTCTGGTCCTGCTGATAAAACTGGCTCAGAGCGCATGTCTACGTGACGGGGTGGTGTGTGGGAACGGAGACGTAGCTGCAGAAATGCGTCCTTAACCCTCCTGCTGCCCTGGTCAAGATGAAACGGGGGCAGGGTTGTGACCCCAGGACAGCAGGAGGGTCAGTTCAGAGGCTTCAGACTGACCTGCAGCTGAGTCCAGCTTCACCTGAGAAAAACACTACACAGTGATGTACAGGTCCACCGTCTGTTGTCATCAGATCTCTCTCCATGATACATCATCAGGTGTATATAGGTCCGTCTCCATGATCATGGTCAAGGTCTCTTCAGGTATTTCTCCATGATCTTTGTCCATATAACCTGGACTTTGTGTCAGTTCTTCAGGTCCAAACATCTTCAGCTCCTTCAGGTTGGACCCTGCTGCCTGTGGCTATCAAACCGGAAATTAGACAGAGGTTCTCGATGGACTAAGATCTGGACTTTGAATGGACTGGACCTTTAACTGGTCCTCCTGACACCAGTGGATTTGGACCTTTGCTCCAGTGCCAGATCTCTGATGGCTCCAGCAGGTTTCCTTTAAGTCTGAGGGGACTCCCACACCCTGCTGCTGAAATTCATTCCCATAGGATGCTGCAGCCATGGCCATGCTTCACTGTGTTGTCAGTGTGTTGAGAGGCAGGTGTGCCGTTCGGTCTTACTGGACCTTATTGGACCTCCTCGTCTCCTTCCGAAGGTCTGGAGAAGAAGTTCCAAACAGTCCAATTCATATTGATTGGCTTTAAATGTGTTTTCCATCAAACTCACTCCTAGTCGTCGTTTCATTCAGTTAAAATGCTGGTGAAGATTCTCAGTCGTCTAGGACATGATAAAATCAAAAAGGCGTTCAATACAAGATCAACTGGACTTTATTTGTTGCAGAAAACGTTTCGACTCCTATCCAGGAGGCTTTTTCAATTCCATGAACAAACTGTGAGAAGTTTGGAGTTATAACAGAACCACGCACCATCATATGTAAATTGCAAGCTGAGGTAACACATACATGTAAATTGACAGATCACACCTTAACAGTAGGGGGTTCCCTTGAGGTCTCTGACAGAAGACACAACACTGTATGTAAATTGACAAAAAACACCTCCCAACCAACAACAGAGGCTTCTCAAAGAAATTTGTTAGTCTAATTTACAGACAAGACACCTCTGCTCCCATCCGGTGTAAAACGTTTCGGAATCAATCCCAAAACTGAGTTATAAGTCTTGGAAAGTTGAAATCTCAGACCTCCTCCTCTGTTAAGAGAAGGTTTTTCTCTCAACATAAACCGCTTCCTTCACACCTCTCTCAAACCATCTGTGCTCTCGGTCCAAAATTTGCACATTTTGGTCCTCAAAAGAGTGACCCTTGTCTGTGAGGTATAGGTGAACAGCTGAGTTTTGTCCAGAGGAGGTGGCTCTCCTGTGTTGGGACATTCTTCTGTGGATGGGTTGCTTAGTTTCTCCAATGTAACGGTCTGAGAGGACCTCGTTGCACTGGACTGCATACACTACACCACTCTGTTTGTGTGTGGGGGTTTTGTCCTTAGGGTGGACCAGCCTCTGTCTGAAAGTCCTGCTGGGTTTGAAATGTACTGGGATGTTGTGTTTGTTGAAAATCCTTCTAAAATTCTCTGAGACTCCAGCAACATAAGGAATGACAAAAATGACAGACGGAAAAACATTGTCATTCCACAAATGATTCCACAGATCGATTGTGTTTATCTTCCTTCAGGGATCGTTTGTGTTTTTCTTCCTTCAGGGATCGTTTGTGTTTTTCTTCCTTCAGGGATCGTTTGTGTTTTTCTTCCTTCAGGGATCGTTTGTGTTTTTCTTCCTTCAGGGATCAATTGTGTTTTTCTTCCTTCAGGGATCGTTTGTGTTTTTCTTCCTTCAGTGATTGTTTGTGTTTCTCTTCCTTCAGGGATCGATTGTGTTTTTCTTACTTCAGGGATCGTTTGTGTTTTTCTTACTTCAGGGATCGTTTGTGTTTTTCTTCCTTCAGGGATCGTTTGTGTTTTTCTTCCTTCAGGGATCAATTGTATTTTTCTTCCTTCAGGGATCGTTTGTGTTTTTCTTTCTTCAGGGATCATTTGTGTTTTTCTTCCTTCAGGGATCGTTTGTGTTTTTCTTTCTTCAGGGATCAATTGTGTTTTTCTTCCTTCAGGGATCGTTTGTGTTTTTCCTCCTTCAGGGATCGTTTGTGTTTTTCTTCCTTCAGGGATCGTTTGTGTTTTTCTTCCTTCGGGAATCGATTGTGTTTCTCTTCCTTTGGGGATCGTTTGCGTTTCTCTTCCTTCGGGGATCGTTTGTGTTTCCCTTCCTTCGGGGATCGTTTATGTTTTTCTTCCTTCAGGGATCGTTTGTGTTTTTCTTCCTTCGGGGATTGTTTGTGTTTCTCTTCTTTCAGGGATTGTTTGTGTTTCTCTTCTTTCAGGGATTGTTTGTGTTTCTCTTCTTTCAGGGATCAATTGTGTTTTTCTTCCTTCAGGGATCGTTTGTGTTTTTCTTCCTTCAGGGATCATTTTGTTTTTCTTCCTTCGGGGATCGTTTTGATTTTTCTTCCTTCAGTGATCATTTGTGTTTTTCTTCCTTCTGGGATCGTTTGTGTTTTTCTTCCTTCAGGGATCGTTTGTGTTTTTCTTCCTTCAGGGATCGTTTGTGTTTCTCTTCCTTCAGGGATCGATTGTGTTTTTCTTCCTTCAGGGATCGTTTGTGTTTTTCTTCCTTCAGGGATCGTTTGTGTTTTTCTTCCTTCAGGGATCGTTTGTGTTTTTCTTCCTTCAGGGATCGTTTGTGTTTTTCTTCCTTCAGGGATCGTTTGTGTTTCTCTTCCTTCAGGGATCGTTTGTGTTTTTCTTCCTTCAGGGATCGTTTGTGTTTTTCTTACTTCAGGGATCGTTTGTGTTTTTCTTCCTTCAGGGATCGTTTGTGTTTTTCTTCCTTCAGGGATCGTTTGTGTTTTTCTTCCTTCAGGGATCAATTGTATTTTTCTTCCTTCAGGGATCGTTTGTGTTTTTCTTTCTTCAGGGATCATTTGTGTTTTTCTTCCTTCAGGGATCATTTGTGTTTTTCTTTCTTCAGGGATCAATTGTGTTTTTCTTCCTTCAGGGATCGTTTGTGTTTTTCCTCCTTCAGGGATCGTTTGTGTTTTTCTTCCTTCAGGGATCGTTTGTGTTTTTCTTCCTTCAGGAATCGATTGTGTTTCTCTTCCTTCAGGGATCGTTTGTGTTTCTCTTCCTTCAGGGATCGTTTGTGTTTCTCTTCCTTCAGGGATCGTTTGTGTTTTTCTTCCTTCAGGGATCGTTTGTGTTTTTCTTCCTTCAGGGATCGTTTGTGTTTCTCTTCCTTCAGGGATCAATTGTGTTTTTCTTCCTTCAGGGATCGTTTGTGTTTTTCTTCCTTCAGGGATCATTTTGTTTTTCTTCCTTCGGGGATCGTTTTGATTTTTCTTCCTTCAGTGATCATTTGTGTTTTTCTTCCTTCTGGGATCGTTTGTGTTTTTCTTCCTTCAGGGATCGTTTGTGTTTTTCTTCCTTCGGGGATCGTTTGTGTTTCTCTTCTTTCAGGGATCGATTGTGTTTTTCTTCCTTCAGGGATCGTTTGTGTTTTTCTTCCTTCAGGGATCGTTTGTGTTTTTCTTCCTTCAGGGATCGTTTGTGTTTTCTTCCTTCAGGGATCGTTTGTGTTTTTCTTCCTTCAGGGATCGTTTGTGTTTTTCTTCCTTCAGGGATCGTTTGTGTTTTCTTCCTTCAGGGATCGTTTGTGTTTTCTTCCTTCAGGGATCGTTTGTGTTTTTCTTCCTTCAGGGATCGTTTGTGTTTTTCTTCCTTCAGGGATCGTTTGTGTTTTTCTTCCTTCAGGGATCGTTTGTGTTTTTCTTCATTCAGGGATCGTTTGTGTTTATCTTCCTTCAGGGATCGTTTGTGTTTTTCTTCCTTCAGGGATCCTTTGTGTTTTTTTTCCTTCAGGGATCGTTTGTGTCTTTCTTCCTTCAGGGATCGCTTGTGTTTTTCTTCCTTCAGGGATCGTTTGTGTTTTTCGTCATTCAGGGATCGTTTGTGTTTATCTTCCTTCAGGGATCGTTTGTGTCTTTCTTCCTTCAGGGATCGTTTGTGTTATTCTTCCTTCAGAGATCGTTTGTGTTTTTCTTCCTTCAGGGATCATTTTTGTCTTTCTTCCTTCAGTGATCGTTTGTGTTATTCTTCCTTCAGGGATCATTTTTGTCTTTCTTCCTTCAGAGATCGTTTGTGTTTTTCTTCCTTCAGGGATCATTTTTGTTTTTCTTCCTTCAGTGATCGTTTGTGTTTTCGGTCGTGAATTTGTTGTGTTGTTAAATTTTTGTTTTGACCTTGTTTTATGAGTTTTGTCTCCGTATGTTTATTGGTGGAAAAATATTCAACGTGGTTCTAATTTGATGTTTTTATTGGTCTGTGTCCAGCTGTCTGTCTTGTTTCTGGAGCCTTCCATAAAACTGTGCGTGTGCTTGTGTGTGTGTGTGTGTCCACTGAAACAAAATGCCAGAGACTGAAGCATTTTTCATACCCGCTAATCTCAGAGACGTGAATTTAGTCCAGCATATTGTTTTTGATTAATCAGCTTTTACTACAGTAATTCTTTTGTCTATTTTAATCTTTTATTTATATGTTGTACAGCACTTTGTGATTTTATCTATGAAAAGTGCTATATAAATAAACTTTACTTACTTACTTACTTACTAAACCAACACAAACAAAATCATTCATCATCATCATCCAACCATCATCCGTCAGTCAGAGGAGATGTCTGAAGAGTCAGAGGTTTATTGGTGTCAGGGTCACAGAGGACAAGCAGTTCCATCCTACAACAGGAAGCTCTGAGTGTGCATGAGGTAATGCCTCAGGGGCCGCCGGTCAGAACTCTCTCTGGAACAAGAGATCAGGACTGAACATGTGTTTTTACACGTTGTGTGAGTGTGTATGGACAGAATGGGAGTGTCAGGATGGCACCATCTAGTGGGTATCCTTTGTTCTGTTCTCCTTTTGTTTTCTGTCAGCCAGCTCTAGATATTTGTTTTTAGTTTTATTTAGTTTCCCTTGTACCAGTCTTCCTAGCTTCATGGTTAGCCTTATTCCCTAGATCCTGCCCCAGTATTTATTAATGTTTAGGTTTGGTAATTCCCCTGGTCTCCTTGTTTATCAGTTCTTACTTCTTGTATTTAGTTTCTACATCTCCAGTCCTTTACTTCTAGTTTAAGTCTCCTTGTTTATTTACTCTTAGTTTAACTCTTAGTTTAACCTTTTATTAGTTTCCCTTCTGGTCTCCATGTTTGATCACTCTTGGTTTAACCTCCAGTTTAGTCTCCTTTTATTTAAACCTTTATTTATTTAGTATACCAGTCCTGCTCTGTGTCTTTAGTTAGTTAATTGTTCCCAGGTGTTTTGTGATTGCGTCCTGTCTTGTCTCTGTGGATATATAGCCTGTCTGTCAGTTCCTTGTGGTGTCCTCGTTGGGTATGACCTGTCTGATCCAGTCTGTCCTGATCTGCTGTGTTCTGATCCAGTCTGTCCTGATCTTTGTGAAGTAAGTTTAAGCTGCCATGTCAGCCCTTTAATTTGTTATTAAAAGTATTTATGTTGATAATCCTTGAGTCTGGCTCTTGTCTGCACCATTGGGTTCAAGCCTGCCTGTAAACCCTGACAGTAGGACACCACCATAAAACATGAACCCAGCAGACAAGTATTGTTTTTCCAGACTCCCTTTTGAGGATTATTCAAGGCTCTGTGATACAGTCCAGAGATATTTGAACTCAGGCTCTTCCTGTGATCTGTTGGAGAGGTGGGAGGTCACCACAGCCATGTTTCAGGAATATCTTTCTATTCCTTGATTAATTGACTCCCCTGGTATGGAGGAAATTCTGGACGAAGTATTGGTAGAGAAGCGTTGGTTGGAGCCACTCATCCGACTCCAGGCAGTCCGTCCTAGTCTTCCACCAGATCTGGACTTTCCTGTTTTTAAGCCTGCAACCACCAACAACCAGCAGCCTGCTAAAACAGCTTCCAGCAGCTAAAACAGCTACCAGTCAGATTCCAGCAGCCAAAACAGCTACAAGCCAGCTTCCAGCAGCCTCTACCACAACCAGTAAGCTTCCAGCAGAGGTCGCCAACGTGGATTTCTTACTGGCGCTCCTGAGTGAAATCAGAACATTGAAGGAAGCTACTCCAAACTCTGCTGCCAACTTACATCTGTTAGCCTCTCCAGAACCTGCAGCACCTGAACCTACTGCACCAGACCCAGTTGCAGTTCAGGCTTCTCGCTCCAGCAGAAGGAGGGGTAGACGTGGGTCTCAGGCCCCCTCTCTGCCCCTCGCCGACTGCAGCAGACGTCTCCTCGCCGACTGCAGCAGACGTCTCCTCGCCGACTGCAGCAGACGTCTCCTCGCCGACTGCAGCAGACGTCTCCTCGCCGACTGCAGCAGACGTCTCCTCGCCGACTGCAGCAGACGTCTCCTCGCCGACTGCAGCAGACGTCTCCTCGCCGACTGCAGCAGACGTCTCCTCGCCGACTGCAGCAGACGTCTCCTCGCCGACTGCAGCAGACGTCTCCTCGCCGACTGCAGCAGACGTCTCCTCGCCGACTGCAGCAGACGTCTCCTCGCCGACTGCAGCAGACGTCTCCTCGCCGACTGCAGCAGACGTCTCTTCGCCGACTGCAGCAGACGTCTCTTCGCCGACTGCAGCAGACGTCTCTTCGCCGACTGCAGCAGACGTCTCTTCGCCACCTGCAGCAGACTCGACGGACGACTCCTCGCCACCTGCAGCAGACTCGACGGACGACTCCTCGCCACCTGCAACAGACTCGACGGACGACTCCTCGCCGGCAGCAGACTCGACGGACGACTCCTCGCCGGCAGCAGACTCGACGGACGACTCCTCGCCGGCAGCAGACTCGACGGACGACTCCTCGCCGGTAGCAGACTTGACGGACGACTCCTCGTCGGTAGCAGACTCGACGGACAGTCTTTGGAGGGTCCCGACGCCTCTACGTCTTCGGAGGGTCCCGACGCCTCTACGTCTTCGGAGGGTCCCGACGCCTCTACGTCTTCGGAGGGTCCCGACGCCTCTACGTCTTCGGAGGGTCCCGACGCCTCTACGTCTTCGGAGGGTCCCGACGCCTCTACGTCTTCGGAGGGTCCCGACGCCTCTACGTCTTCGGAGGGTCCCGACGCCTCTACGTCTTTGGAGGGTCCCGACGCCTCTACGTCTTTGGAGGGTCCCGACGCCTCTACGTCTTTGGAGGGTCCCGACGCCTCTACGTCTTTGGAGGGTCCCGACGCCTCTACGTCTTTGGAGCCGCCAGACGCCTCTACGTCTTTGGAGCCGCCAGACGCCTCTACGTCTTTGGAGCCGCCAGACGCCTCTACGTCTTTGGAGCCGCCAGACGCCTCTACGTCTTTGGAGCCGCCAGACGCCTCTACGTCTTTGGAGCCGCCAGACGCCTCTACGTCTTTGGAGCCGCCAGACGCCTCTACGTCTTTGGAGCCGCCAGACGCCTCTACGTCTTTGGAGCCGCCAGACGCCTCTACGTCTTTGGAGCCGCCAGACGCCTCTACGTCTTTGGAGCCGCCAGACGCCTCTACGTCTTTGGAGCCGCCAGACGCCTCTACGTCTTTGGAGCCGCCAGACGCCTCTACGTCTTTGGAGCCGTAGCCGGAGGTCTCGTAGCCGGAGGTCTCGTAGCCGGAGGTCTCCGGAGGTCTCGTAGCCGGAGGTCTCGTAGCCGGAGGTCTCCGGAGGTCTCGTAGCCGGAGATCTCGTAGCCGGAGGTCTCCGGAGGTCTCGTAGCCGGAGGCTCGTAGCCGGAGGTCTCCGGAGGTCTCGTAGCCGGAGGTCTCCGGAGGTCTCGTAGCCGGAGGTCTCGTAGCCGGAGGTCTCCGGAGGTCTCGTAGCCGGAGGTCTCGTAGCCGGAGGTCTCCGGAGGTCTCGTAGCCGGAGGTCTCGTAGCCGGAGGTCTCCGGAGGTCTCGTAGCCGGAGGTCTCGTAGCCGGAGGTCTCCGGAGGTCTCGTAGCCGGAGGTCTCCAGAGGTCTCGTAGCCGGAGGTCTCCAGAGGTCTCGTAGCCGGAGGTCTCCGGAGGTCTCGTAGCCGGAGGTCTCGTAGCCGGAGGTCTCCGGAGGTCTCGTAGCCGGAGGTCTCGTAGCCGGAGGTCTCCGGAGGTCTCGTAGCCAGAGGTCTCGTAGCCAGAGGTCTCGCCGGGTATCTCGCCCAACGATGCCTCGACGTCTCTGGAGGGTCTCCGCACCGCCGACATCTCAACACCAGCACCCAGACTGGCTCCCAGACTGGCTCCTGATTCCTGTTCACCGCTTGACGACGCGTCTCCTGGTTCCTGTTCACCGCTTGACGAAGCAGACGTCTCAATGCCAGACGTCACGACTACTCTCGTTTCCTGTTCACCGCTTGACGAAGCAGACGACGTCTCAATGCCAGACGTCACGACTACTCTCGTTTCCTGTTCTGAGAGGGCTCTGGAGAACATCTCTCAAATTTCCTGTTCTACGAGGGCTCTGGAGAGCGCCTCTCAAGTTTCTTGTTCTGAGTGAGCCTTGGTGGGTCTCCACACCGCCGGAGCGTCCACGTCGATGGATGGTCTCGACGACAACATCTCCACGTTCGGTGTAGTCGTACCGCCCGACAAGGTCTGTGCACCCGCACCTGCCGCAGGAGTCTGTGCACCAGCCAATGTGGTTCCTGCCTTGGGGGGACGGCCTCCCGGACGACCGCCTGACCGGCTCCTACCTGAGGGACAGCATCCCGGCCGACCGCCTGACTGGCTCCTGCCTGATGGACGGCATCCCGGCCGACCGCCCGACCGGCTCCTGCCTGATGGACGGGCCATTGCCCGTCTGGACATTTTTGTGTTCTTAGTTTTGCCTGTGTCTTGGTGTTTGTCCTTGTCTGTTTGTGTTTGGGCCCACCGTCCTTGCTGTTCCTCCCTCCGCCCGCCCTTGTCTTTTTGGGAGGTGGGTTCTTGGACACCTGGGGACGTCTTTGAGGGGGGGTACTGTCAGGATGGCACTAGGATGGCACCATCTAGTGGGTATCCTTTGTTCTGTTCTCCTTTTGTTTTCTATCAGCCAGCTCTAGATATTTGTTTTTAGTTTTATTTAGTTTCCCTTGTACCAGTCTTCCTAGCTTCATGGTTAGTCTTATTCCCTAGATCCTGCCCCAGTATTTATTGTTTAGGTTTGGTAATTCCCCTGGTCTCCTTGTTTATCAGTTCTTACTTCTTGTATTTAGTTTCTACATCTCCAGTCCTTTACTTCTAGTTTAAGTCTCCTTGTTTATTTACTCTTAGTTTAACTCTTAGTTTAACCTTTTATTAGTTTCCCTTCTGGTCTCCATGTTTGATCACTCTTGGTTTAACCTCCAGTTTAGTCTCCTTTTATTTAAACCTTTATTTATTTAGTATACCAGTCCTGCTCTGTGTCTTTAGTTAGTTAATTGTTCCCAGGTGTTTTGTGATTGCGTCCTGTCTTGTCTCTGTGTATATATAGCCTGTCTGTCAGTTAGTTCCTTGTGGTGTCCTCGTTGGGTATGACCTGTCTGATCCAGTCTGTCCTGATCTGCCGTGTTCTGATCCAGTCTGTCCTGATCTTTGTGAAGTAAGTTTAAGCTGCCATGTCAGCCCTTTAATTTGTTATTAAAAGTATTTATGTTGATAATCCTTGAGTCTGGCTCTTGTCTGCACCATTGGGTTCAAGCCTGCCTGTAAACCCTGACAGGAAGGAAGTAGAATATTGACTGTTTGACGCAATGACGGGACTCCGACCTCACACCACTCAGTCCCCCGCTTTACCACAGGAACCTAAAACACACACGCCCGTTCTTGTAAAGTACTTTTTGGGACCTTGCATTGACTCCCATTCATTTTCTATAGCCTAACCCTAACCATTACTAGTACATGCCTAACACTAACCCATCTGCAATACACACCTTAGTCCTAAACCTAACCCTTGACCTCCCAACGGGACTTCTTCTTATGAGGCCTGGGCTTTGGGTCCCATAAGGAGCAGTTGGTCCTCACAATGTAGTATAAGTTGGAAAATGGGCCTTACAAAGTAGCATAAACAAAGGATACACACAGACACTTTACATTGATCTAAATGTTTAAAAATCATCACCTAATTTCAAATTAAAAACATTATTCAAAGCACAAATTTATTAAGATGTCGCAGCTAATTTTTAAAATTAGCTTTTATTTTTTCCTATAACTCATTCTTATTGATAATCATATTATCATTGTTTTTAATTGAATTTATTTTTGTTATTTTTTTCATTGATTTTATCACTTGTTTTTATTTGATCATTGATTTTAGTTGTACTTTGTAGCACTTTGAGATTTTTGTTAATGAAAAGTGCGTAACAAATTAAATTCATTATTATTATTATCATTTGAAGTGTTTTGACATAAAACATAATAAAAAGTGTAAATGTATTCAGATGTTTTATTTTCATACTCCTACAAGTTTTCTTTATAATACATAGTGTTAAAAGCGTTTTTTTGTCTCCAAACTTATTGTAATGATACCCTGATGCATGCTCAATAATCCAGGTAGAAAAGTCCCAAAAAGCTAAGTCTGGTCCTCTGGACATTCAAAAAATCCAGTCCCCTGGCACAAACAGAGTAATATTGTGTATGTTGTTCAGTGTCAGGAGGGTGATCAGTCTTATATCAGGGAAACTAAACAGCCACTGGCCAAAAGGATGGACCAGCACAGAAGATCAACATCATCAGGTCAGGACTCTGTGGTCTACACTCATCTCCAGGTCAGAGGTCACTCTTTCAGGGATGAAGATGTTCACATCCTTGATAGAGAGGAACGATGGTTTGAGAGAGGAGTAAAGGAGGCCATCTTTGTGAAAAGAAACCGTCCATCATTAAACAGAGGTGGAGGCCTCCGGGTTCAACTGTCCCCCTCTTACAATGCTGTTATTGCTAGTATCACTCAGCCCTCTGTGAATAGCAAACAACCATCAGGGTGCTAACGATCCATCGTCAGGCTGATGGTCCTCCTTGATCATGTGAGCAGCTGGTTTCAGCTGTCATCAGCCAACTGGTTGATCCACTGTGGGAGGAGGGTGCTATTTATAAGACTGAGCTGAATACAGCAGCTCAGACTGAGGAAGTCTTTCGGACGAAAGACGAAACGTTTCTACAGTTTTTTTGCTTTGTTTTGTTTTGTTTTGTTTTTTGAATGTCCAGAGTACCAGACTTAGCTTTTTTGGATTATTGTAATAATCTTAAACTCCAGATTCTGGATTTATATTTTAAACTGGAAATATTAGCAGCTCTAATTCAGCAAAGAAGCCAATTAAATTGTTTTTTTAATGTAGAAAACCTGGTCTACTGGGTCAGACTGAAAACCTGCTGGGTCCAACCAGCGTCGCCTCGGTCCAGCGCTGGCTTACGAACACCATTCCATAAATTCTGTTCACTTTATGGTCTTGGGTTTTTCTGAGTCTTTTTCTAAAGTGATTCAGTCGCCGTCGGTCACGCTGACCCAGCTCATTGAGTCCTCAGCAGTTTTTGGTGTTTTAGCTGTTACTCAGGCGAGTCGGCTAACTTCTGGACTTTGCCGCAGTCTGCCAGAAGACATGGAGGACACGAGTAAATTTAGACCTTGGACTTGTGAGTCCTGATTCAGGTCAAGGATTCGGATCATTAGTGATTCATGAGCCGACCAGCTACGTTGAAGGAGAACAAACGTAAATCAAGGTCAGTGTTACGGCTGGCTCAGGCCGAACACATTAAATGGACAAAGGACACAAGAAGGCAGAATGTAAAAATAAAAAGCTTTATTGAAAACTGCCCGACTCCTCCCTCCAGGTGCGGAGTGCACCGTCTTCTGGCACAGGGCAAAAAAGGGAGCAAAAATAGACAGACAAAAGTACAAATAAGTGGTGGACAAGAGTGAGTCAGCCAAAAAGAATATAACGTCCCCAGCGTCGGCCCAACCCATAAAAACAGGGCCGTCGCAGCCTATCTGGAGACGGACTACCTGACCAAAAGGGGACCCTAGGGGTAAAAGAAAAACGATATAACTGGACTACCGATCTCACTCTGTCATTAGGCAAACCAACAAAAACTCCAAACAGCTCCAAGCTCCAAACAGCTCCAAACTCCAAACAGCTCAAAAAGCTCCAAACAGCTCCAAGCTCAATAATGTTCCTGGTTAAACCAGCTTAAACTAACCACACAGGTCAGCATCCCTGATATCAATTATCATTAGCAGGATCCTAATGTCATCAATGCAGCCTTCAGCTACCCAGTGCACTAAGCACAACAAAAGTCAAATGATGAGCAAACATTCCTAAGTGCATCAAGCACAGTCAAACTCCACAAGCAAATGAGCTGACACAAATGCAACTAGCAGTCAAGACCAAACATGAGCTAGTAGCCACTCTTTAAGTGCATCTAGCAGTCAAGACCAAACATGAGCTAGTAGTTACTCACCAAGAACCTTCTAAACAGAAGATCAGACTTCAAGACAGGCAGGGGCGGGCGGAGAACACCCCACAGTACCCAAACAGTACTCAAACAGTACCCAAACAGTACTCAAACAGCTCAGCAATAAAGCAACCAAACTCTGAGCTCACAACACTCCGCATCCAAGTACAGTCAACTTGAAGTATATATAGGCGTGGCTCTCAGGTGTTCCTGGCTGAACACACACAAGCCTGATCACAATCAGACTAATTAACCACACAAAAGCATGACTGCAGTCAACATACATAAGAACTAAAAGTGTCAGCATTGGCAGCTTCCTCAGGATATGTAACACCTCCACCACCAGTGTTTTGTATGGGGGAAAAATGTAGTCTTGTGAGGACACCGGCTACATAGCACCATACAAAAAGGCAAGTTGGGGTAGGGTAATCAAAAGGTTTTAAAACCAAAACGACATCTTGGGTCTGGTTGTATCCTAAAAAGCTTTTGCTTATTAACCCGCCAAACACCAACACCATGTTTGATGAGGTTAATCAGAAAACAAGAGCGTTGTCTCTCATTTGTAGACAGAGGGCAGCTGTTCTCCTCCACCTCAGTACTGGTCAGTACTGGACAGCTCTCTCTGGTCGGTTGTAACAACACCTTTTTGTCAGTTTTAGCAGCTTTGATTTCAGCTACTCTGTAAATACAGAAAAGTGTGTTAGATGCAGAATCATGCACAACACAAGGCTCTAGTTTGTCATCTCTCACAAGCAAAAATAAAGCATGTTCTGCTGCAGTTCTAATCAATGGTCTCACATAGTCCATCAATACTCTCTCATTCTTCACAGTGGCTGGAACGGGAAAAGAAAGAGCAGGAGGTTTTGTTGCGTGTGACTTCACCTCCTCTGAGATCTTCAGGTCCTCACTTGACTGAACTGGGAGTAGTTCAGTGTCAAACAACTGTAAAAAACAGTCACTGAGATTGACGTCATCTTCTTCCTGAAGATGAAGCAAGAGTTTCACTTCCTCCACTGGAATCTGTTTTTCTTCACAGTCCATCAGGAAGCTATTACTCAAATCAAACTCATCCTCTTCATCCTCCGGTTGATGTTCTAGAGGCGCCCCCTTCGGTTGAGGTGTGAGAGGCACCCGCATAGACACAGATGATGCATCAAAGTCAGGACATGCTAGGGCTGCTTGAGTGCAAAGCACTGGCGCAGTAACCACCGGATGACAGGCATGTTGAATTGTCAGCCTTCTCAGCCGTTCCAAATCCTCTTGTTCCTGAAGACGCTTAATTTCATCCAGAGCAGCTTGAAGTCTCTGTTGCTCAAGCTCTTGTTCTTTCAAGAGAGCTTGGTGTTTAATCATTAAGTTTCTTTTTTTAATTTCGAACTGCTCTAAAATAAGCTCTTTTTCTTTCCTTATTTGTTCATCATGTTTTCTTTTTAAAGCAGCTTCATTTTCCTTTTCCTTTAGACGCTCTGTATCATTTACCTCAGGAAAAATGTCAAGCATAAATAATTTAGTCAACAGTTCACCTTTAAAATGTTTTTCATGAATGCGGCTTCTTATATCAATGTTGAAGTGTTCTGCCACACTCAACATTTGTTCTATAGTGCAGTCAGCAAAGACCTGCACCGTGGGCTGTTCAATAAATTTCTTTAAATTGAACACCATGATGTGGACACAAACAGCTTTTAAGCTGTACCCCTCTTCTAAAGACTTTCACTGTAAACAACAGCAAAATCACAGCTGCATTTGAACGCAGCACAATCCAAAAACGGACACACACACACAGCTGCGTGTTTCAGCTCAATCAGCAACCAGGAGCTGGTCCTGTCAGCTCCAGAGAGTGCAAACTACAGCACACAGCTGTCACACACCAAATGTAAAAAGGAGCAATTATTTAACTGCGGTCCAAAAACACTTGGCTTCAAAAGACTTCACCACACTCTCAATATTTTAAGCACAAAATCTCAATGTCTGCTCAAAACCAGATTTCCACAAACATGCACAGCGCTGGACCCGCCTACGAGTCAAACCAACAACAGGTTTAATTAATTAACCCAACAAGGATCACAACAGCTCAACAAGGACTCAACGATCCCAACACAGACTCAAAAAGGAGCAAAAAAAATGCAGACAAGGGCTCAAAAAGATTCAAGATCCAGACAAGGAGCAAAAAAGAAGAAGGATCCAAGATCCAGACAAGGAGTCAAAAAGGATTCAAGATCCCGGACGAGGCGCCCAAAATATGTTACGGCTGGCTCAGGCCGAACACATTAAATGGACAAAGGACACAAGAAGGCAGAATGTAAAAATAAAAAGCTTTATTGAAAACTGCCCGACTCCTCCCTCCAGGTGCGGAGTGCACCGTCTTCTGGCACAGGGCAAAAAAGGGAGCAAAAATAGACAGACAAAAGTACAAATAAGTGGTGGACAAGAGTGAGTCAGCCAAAAAGAATATAACGTCCCCAGCGTCGGCCCAACCCATAAAAACAGGGCCGTCGCAGCCTATCTGGAGACGGACTACCTGACCAAAAGGGGACCCTAGGGGTAAAAGAAAAACGATATAACTGGACTACCGATCTCACTCTGTCATTAGGCAAACCAACAAAAACTCCAAACAGCTCCAAGCTCCAAACAGCTCCAAACTCCAAACAGCTCAAAAAGCTCCAAACAGCTCCAAGCTCAATAATGTTCCTGGTTAAACCAGCTTAAACTAACCACACAGGTCAGCATCCCTGATATCAATTATCATTAGCAGGATCCTAATGTCATCAATGCAGCCTTCAGCTACCCAGTGCACTAAGCACAACAAAAGTCAAATGATGAGCAAACATTCCTAAGTGCATCAAGCACAGTCAAACTCCACAAGCAAATGAGCTGACACAAATGCAACTAGCAGTCAAGACCAAACATGAGCTAGTAGCCACTCTTTAAGTGCATCTAGCAGTCAAGACCAAACATGAGCTAGTAGTTACTCACCAAGAACCTTCTAAACAGAAGATCAGACTTCAAGACAGGCAGGGGCGGGCGGAGAACACCCCACAGTACCCAAACAGTACTCAAACAGTACCCAAACAGTACTCAAACAGCTCAGCAATAAAGCAACCAAACTCTGAGCTCACAACACTCCGCATTCAAGCACAGTCAACTTGAAGTATATATAGGCGTGGCTCTCAGGTGTTCCTGGCTGAACACACACAAGCCTGATCACAATCAGACTAATTAACCACACAAAAGCATGAATGCAGTCAACATACATAAGAACTAAAAGTGTCAGCATTGGCAGCTTCCTCAGGATATGTAACAGTCAGGAACTAAAATAAAATAAATTTGTTAGAAAAAGAACCTTCATATTTGTTAATTTGTTGGCATCATTTGATGTATGTGTTAAACGTTTTACTCTTTGTAGATAAAAGTCTGATTTAATTACTTTACTGAATGTGTTGGCAGCTCGGTTACAATAAACAAGGAAAATCTCAGAGATCTGATGAGAAAATGTTTTTATTTCAATCTGTAACTTTCAGGACATGTTTCGGGTGGTGGTGGGTGTAAATTCATGTCTTAACTCCTCAGACTCCATGAATGCTGCTGTTCATGGACAGAATGGTCTGTTGTTGCAGTGAAGGAAACTCGCAGACGCCTCCTCCTTCCTTCTCCTTCCTCCTACGTTTTCTTCCTCCTTCCTTCAGGAATTGTTTTTGTTTTCTGTCGTCATTTTGTCATTTTGTCATTTTGCCATTTTGTGAAGTTTTTCTTTTGCCTTTTTATCATTTTATGTCTTGATCCTTTAGATTTTTGTCTCTGTCTGTTTATTTGTTCCATATTTTTCTAACAGAGCGCTTCACTCTCAGACTGCAGGTTTACTTGTGGTTCCTAGAGTTTCCAGCAGCAGAATGGAGGAAGATCTTTCAGTTGTCAGGCTCCTCTCTTGTGGAACCAACTTCCAGTTTGTGTCCATGAGGCTGACACATTGTCCAGTTTGAAGACTGGGATTAACACTTTACTTTTTCATAAATCCTATAGTTAGTGTTGGCTTGGGTTTCCTGAGCTGTCCCTTAGTTTTGCTGCTATAGACTTAGACTGCTGGAGGACAAACTGACCACATGTCCTCACTCTGCTGCTGCCTGTACTTACTTTTACCTGTTGGCATTTGTAATTATTTCTATCCAAACATGTTTTTTGTCTTTCCTCCTATAGAAAGTACACCTGAACTATCAATCAATCAATCAATCAATCAATCAATCAATCAATCAATCAATCAATCAATCAATCAATCAATCAATCAATCAACCAATCAATCAACCAACCAACTAATCAATCAACCAATCAATCAATCAATCAACCAACCAACTAATCAATCAACCAATCAATCAATCAAACTTTATTTCTATAGCACATTTTAAAAACGTCAGGTTTAGCCACAGTGCTGTACAATAAGACAGAAATAGATGAAGACACTAAAAACACACAAAGAAACATAAAAACAAACACATTCACATGCAGGTGTGTGGTAAGAAGCCATAAAAGATGAGATCACGTGTTAAAAGTGTGTTTTTAAAAGATCACGTGTTAAAAGTGTGTTTTTAAAAGATCACGTGTTAAAAGTGTGTTTTTAAAAGATCACGTGTGTTAAAAGTGTGTTTTTAAAAGATCACGTGTTAAAAGTGTGTTTTTAAAAGATCACGTGTTAAAAGTGTGTTTTTAAAAGATCACGTGTTAAAAGTGTGTTTTTAAAAGATCACGTGTTAAAAGTGTGTTTTTAAAAGATCACGTGTTAAAAGTGTGTTTTTAAAAGATCACGTGTTAAAAGTGTGTTTTTAAAAGATCACGTGTTAAAAGTGTGTTTTTAAAAGATCACGTGTTAAAAGTGTGTTTTTAAAAGATCACGTGTTAAAAGTGTGTTTTTAAAAGATCACGTGTTAAAAGTGTGTTTTTAAAAGATCACGTGTTAAAAGTGTGTTTTTAAAAGATCACGTGTTAAAAGTGTGTTTTTAAAAGATCACGTGTTAAAAGTGTGTTTTTAAAAGATCACGTGTTAAAAGTGTGTTTTTAAAAGATCACGTGTTAAAAGTGTGTTTTTAAAAGATCACGTGTTAAAAGTGTGTTTTTAAAAGATCACGTGTTAAAAGTGTGTTTTTAAAAGATCACGTGTTAAAAGTGTGTTTTTAAAAGATCACATGTTAAAAGTGTGTTTTTAAAAGATCACGTGTGTTAAAAGTGTGTTTTTAAAAGATCACGTGTGTTAAAAGTGTGTTTTTAAAAGATCACGTGTTAAAAGTGTGTTTTTAAAAGATCACGTGTTAAAAGTGTGTTTTTAAAAGATCACGTGTTAAAAGTGTGTTTTTAAAAGATCACGTGTTAAAAGTGTGTTTTTAAAAGATCACGTGTTAAAAGTGTGTTTTTAAAAGATCACGTGTTAAAAGTGTGTTTTTAAAAGATCACGTGTTAAAAGTGTGTTTTTAAAAGATCACGTGTTAAAAGTGTGTTTTTAAAAGATCACGTGTTAAAAGTGTGTTTTTAAAAGATCACGTGTTAAAAGTGTGTTTTTAAAAGATCACGTGTTAAAAGTGTGTTTTTAAAAGATCACATGTTAAAAGTGTGTTTTTAAAAGATCACGTGTTAAAAGTGTGTTTTTAAAAGATCACGTGTTAAAAGTGTGTTTTTAAAAGATCACGTGTTAAAAGTGTGTTTTTAAAAGATCACGTGTTAAAAGTGTGTTTTTAAAAGAGATGTAAAAACAGGAAGAGAGGAGATCTGTCTGACACTCAAGGGTCAGTTGTTCCACAGCCTGGGAGCAACGACAGCAAACGCTCTGTCAAAGTCAAGTCAAAGTCAAAGTCAACTTTATTGTCAGATCTGCAATATGTACTGTACAGGACATACACAGGACCGAAATTGCGTTTCTCTCAGTCCCTCGGTGCAACAGTAAACATCTAAACATTGAAACACTGAAACATATAATAATAGACATAAGCATAAAATAGTAAAAC
This sequence comes from Garcialebias charrua, assembly GCA_038048925.1. Classification (NCBI taxonomy): domain Eukaryota; kingdom Metazoa; phylum Chordata; class Actinopteri; order Cyprinodontiformes; family Rivulidae; genus Garcialebias; species Garcialebias charrua. Next base: position 23,781 of record JBBPBX010045212.1, read on the forward strand.
TAACACTGTCCTGAGTTTTTTGCATAGTGGTATAAGAGTATGAAAATTTACACCAACTCTAAAACTAAAACATTAAACATTTAATGAACATAATACTGTCCTGAGTTTTTGCATACTAGTATAAAAAAAGAGTATAAAAAGTATAACTAAAATAAACTAAAGGTTTCTAGCATTGACATTTGCAAAGTGGCAAAGCAGCGTATGAGTTAATGTACACAGTATATATGTATGAGGTAGTAGTCTGTCACCTCTGACCTTCAGCCTTTAGGAACTGTCAGCAGCAAAGCGATCGTAGGGATCAGCTGATCGTAGGGATCAGCTGATCGTAGGGATCAGCTGATCGTAGGGATCAGGGAGGACAGTAAGGCTGAAGCAGCTCAGACAGATGTGGTGGGGAAAGGTTGTTCAAGCATTTAAAGACAAACAGCAAAAGTTTAAAATGAATTCTGTAGTGCACAGGGAGCCAGTGAAGGGACGCCAGGATGGGAGTGATGTGCTCGCACCTACGAGCCTAAGAGTTAACAGGCGAGCAGCAGAGTTCTGCACGAGCTGCAGACGAGCAGGAGAGGTCCGGCTGATGCCTGCATACATTCAACCTTTATATATACAGGTTAGTCTCATTGGGAGAAGGACAACAACTCGGTCCAAACATCATACCTTCAGTCTTCTTCTCATTTAGACTAAAGAAGTTGAGAGAAAACCATGCTTTAACATCATTAAGGCAGTGTTTAAGTTGCTGGACTGTGATGTTTTGTGACAAGGGAAAATAGATCTGGCAATCATCAGCAAAGAAGTGAAATGAAATGTCATGCTTCCTAAAAACAGAGCCAAGGGGGAATAAGCAAAGAGCAAATAAAAGAGGGCCAAGGATTGAGCCCTGGGGGACACCATGTGGAAGAGGAGCTGTGGAAGACATAATATTGTCAATTACACAAAAACTTCTGCTGTATATAAACTATAGAAAATACACCTGGGCCTGTCGTTCTGTTTGTCTGTTTCTACTTCCTGTCCTCTTAAACGCAGCCGGTCGAAGCAGATGGGCACTCATGGCTAACAAAAAGAACAAAAGAAACCCACAGACACGTCCTCTCGGAGCATTGTGCGACAGGTGCGACACTGCTCCACTTCCTTCCTGTCACGTGACCCCCCCAGTCCTCCCATCAGGTCATGATCAGGAGAACATAGACATAAAACTGAACTTTATTATCCTTCCAGAGCGTTTGAGAAGCTGACTGAGACAAAAACACACATTATCAGTTTCAGCTTGACCTTTGACCTCTCCTCNTGAAATGGAATTAATAAAATAAAGAAAAAAAACAAGGAACTCTGTGTCCCTTGCCCGGACGTGGGTTACCGAGGCCCCTCCCTGGAGCCAGGCCTGGGGGAGAGGCTCGTTGGCGAGCGCCTGGTGACTGGGTCTCTACTCATGGGGCCTGGTCGAGCTCAGTCCAAAGGAGCAGTATGGGTTTTCCTTCCTGTGGACCCACCACCTGCAGGAAGGGCCATAAAAGTCAGGTGCATGATGCCATGGGCAGTGGCCGAATGGACCCTGGCGCTCTGACCCTGGCTTACCAAAGCTGCTCTTGGGACATGAAATGTAACCTCTCTCTGGCGGGGAAGAAGCTTGAGCTTGTGCTCGAGGTTGAGAGGTATCGACTAGATCTAGTTAGGCTCACCTCAGCAGACTCGGGATAAGAGTTTAACATAAATTTATTTACAGAAACAAAATCAAAGATCTGACAGGGCAGCTTAATTACACGACACCATAAAGGACAATCCGTAGACAAATGACAAGACATCAAGGAGCTGAATAAATGCACACGCTAACGAGGACAAATGACAGACACCTGCCGTGATTAACATTGAACACAGCTGAGACAAGGGCTGAACGCAAGAAGGAGGAACACTGAGAGGGGAATGAAAACATGAGGAAACAGAAAGATGATGAGGATAGAAACACTTTCTGTCGTCTGTGTTTTATATGATCCAAGCCATGGAAGACTGACGTCTTTACTGAAAAAGTTACATTCAGTGGAGTTTTGGTTGTGAAAGACGAGACGATCAGAACCACAGTAAAAAAAAAAAAAGTAACTTCAGATTCAGATTTAAAGTTTAGAACCTGAGAGTTCTGAAAAATAAAACTGACGTGGGCCGTGTGCGCTCCGTACAAACAGATGTTTCTGACAGAAAATTACAAATATGTTACTGTTGATGAGACGTGATGAAGATGATGATGGGTTCCCAGCGTGAGGAAGGTGAAGACGTGTTGGACGGACCTGAACCTCTAATCTTCAAACACGTCAACACACTCTCGCCTCTGTGGAGGAACTCGCAGGAATCTGAAGCAGACGACAGAGACGAGGACGCTAAAGTCCAGGGTGTGGAAAATAGCTGTCATCACGAGTTTGAGCCGTCTTCGACTCAGACAAGCAGCGAGACACAGTCCTCCATGTCCAACAGGACAACGTCTGTCCATGGGCCTCCATGTCCAACAGGACAACGTCTGTCCATGGGCCTACATGTTCAACAGGACAACGTCTGTCCATGGGCCTACATGTCCAACAGGACAACGTCTGTCCATGGGCCTACATGTCCAACAGGACAACGTCTGTCCATGGGCCTCCATGTCCAACAGGACAACGTCTGTCCATGGGCCTCCATGTCCAACAGGACAACGTCTGTCCATGGGCCTACATGTCCAACAGGACAACGTCTGTCCATGGGCCCATGTTCAGACCCAGAACTCTCTGGAGGTCTTATAAATCTTCTCTGGTCTGGAACACCTTGAGGCCCCAGGAGGATCTGGAGAGGATCTGGAGAGGATCTGGAGAGGATCTGGAGAGGATCTCTGGGGAGATGGAGGCCTGGGTTTCTGTCCTGGCCCTGCTGCCTCCTCGACCTGACTCCAGATAAGACGTAGGACATGGAGATAAGGAAATACTCTGTGTTTTGTAAATGTTTGTTGTCTGACATCATTACAGTAAAACAATTTAAATCATAAAATTTTGGAATTTAAAAGTCCAAACATTAAATGTTTGGACTTTTAAATTGGACGTTGGACATTTGCTTTTCTTCAGTTCTTCTGTTCAGAAGGTGGAAAATGGAGGAAAAGATTCTGTCTCCCACTTGAGAAGTTTCCACCCACTGACGCTATGAATGCTACGTGTCAGAATGGTGCCGTGAGAACGTGCACGGGGCTGACGTCAGAATGTGCACGGTGTTGAGAACGTGCACGGTGTTGAGAACGTGCACAGTGCTGATCTCAGACAACGGTTCAGTTCGGTCTTGGAGGTGAGGCTGAAGCTGAACAGAACGTCTGGGAGGACAGAGCAGCTC